>SNQJ01S0177445.1:7842-19764 GCA_010110895.2 Picea sitchensis
GAGACATACTTCAACAGTTCTAAAAACCTTCTCTCATATTCATCAATGGTCATACTCCCAAGCTTGAGTTCAAAGAACTCTTTAATTTTCTTGTCATAGTATCTCTTAGTCAAGTATTTCTTCTCAAAGTACTTCTTGAATTCCCTCCAAGTAACACTTTTCTCTTTGATGTGTTTCACCTACACAAGTTGATCCCACCACATGGATGCCTTTCCCTTGAGTTGATAGATGACAATTCTACCTTCTGCATGAGATGAATAATTATGCAATTGAAAATACTTTCTCATGCCCAACAACCATGTCTCATCATCTTCATCTTTCTTGTGCTCACCATCAAATGTAGGAGGTTTGATTTTGTTCATTTCTCCTCATATCTCATCCACCCTAGCCCTCTTATGATTTCTGACAGGGGATGGACTTGAGCTGCTGTGTGATTTCTTATTGGAATGCGTCGGGGAGTGGTGGTGATGTCTGCGAACACTTCTTGCTCTTCTTTTCTCATCAAGAGGCCTGTGACTTCCAGATTTGCTTGAGCCACTCTCCCTATCCAATTTCTTTTCTATTATGTTCAAGCTCTGCATTAACTTCATGTTGAAGTCATCCTACTGCTCCTTGGCTCTCATAAGCCTTTCATTATCAGCTTTATGTCTTTGGACATCCTTTTGCAAATTTTTAATGGTCTCTACCATATTCATGTTTTCATCTCTTCCTTCTCCATGTCCATTGAAGTTTGTTCCTTTAATGCCCAAATGGACATCCATCCCCCTGATTTCATCTTCCTGGCTGTAATTTCCCCGTGCCTCTTCCATTACTATGGAATCTGTGCTGATCCTGATCTGATCTAGTTGTTGTTAACTCTGCAAAAGTGCAACAAACAAAACTTTATCAGGCTAACTGTTTCAACAATTCATGAAGAATATGAACCATTTTGGTTCAATGAAATATCATAATTATTTCTTCTGATTTCCTAAAAAATTGAGAGCTTAGATCAATTTTTTGGGTGGATATTTAGATTCCACTTCCCAACACCTTTCCAATGCCTTCTCCCATGCTCAATTCTAAGTCTTGAGCAGAAAGTTATGGTTATTAGAAATTTGCCCATTATTTTTTCTGTTAATTTTTCAACTTGGCGCAACTCCGCGCTGTAATTATGCATTTTTGCACCTACTTCCTTGGAATTTTTGTAGGAGCTCAATTGGGTTCCTTCATATACATATTATGGACACTCTATCCAAATTTCACCTCTTTTTGGGTTCTTGGCTGCTAGTTACAACATGCTGATGTTCTAGGCCAATTCGTGTTTTTGGTCTGGAATGTTACAAGTACCTTCTTTTCCATATTAAACATATGAAACATGCCCAAAACGTTAATTCAGCTCTGGAACTATCTTCTATGTTTCAATGGCTTTCCATTCACTACTCCTGCGCCTCAATCTGATCCTGGAGCAGAAAGTTATGGCTCTTGGAAGTTAGATGGGTCTTAAAATTTACCCTCCACTGCTTATGTTGTAACTTTCTCATAAAAGCTTCGTTTGACAACGGTTTACACCATTAGAAAGCTCTCTCCAAGCTCTTTTATTTGAGATGTAGAGACATAGTGTGCCTTGTCACAATCTATTCTCGTGGTTTTTGAGTAGCTAAAAACGTTGTTAAGGCCATAAAAAATGCATTGCAAAAAGATTGCGTTCAAATGATATAAAACATCGCAAAAAATCACTGGTTTTCTGTGGTTGTTCGCCTTCCAAACAAATTCGTGCGCACAAATTTCAACCTGTACACCCATATTTAGCGTGCACATCAACACCACAAGGTAATTCATGCTCCGTAGACCTATAACCACTATGCATCACTTCTTTGTCGCACCAATAACTATCGTGCACTACTTTTGTGTCGCGCCCCAATATCCACCATGCACAGTTTTGGTTCTTGCAATATTACCGGTTGCACACAATTTTTGTATCGCGTGCTGATATTCTGCGTGCATTTCACTCTATGCGCTGCACCCTGGCAAAGTTTAGTATGCCCCACTGCGCACCAATACTCTGCGCGCACCATTAACTGAACTGTCGCACGACAACATATACTCATATTGCGCGCCTACCAACCAAACTCTGCGCTCTGCCAATACTGTGCACACCATGCACGTCATTATTATGTGTGTGCACACCGCGTGCACCTTATTATGCGTATGCACACCATGCACATCATTATTATGTGTGTGCACACCGCGCGCACCTTATTATGCGTATGCACACCGTGCAATGTTAAATTTAGCGCGCACACATGCACACCAACATTTTTCTACGCGATGCCAAAATTTCGTGCGTGCACCTGCACACTAACATTTTTCTGCGCGATGCGAAAATTTAGTGCGCGCATTGCACACCAAAAATTTTCCACGCGGCGCCAAATTTTTACATATCACAAGTTTTTACTACGCAACATGTATTTTTATTGCGCCCACCTACACACATTCATTTTTATGCGCGACAATTCCTTGTGAATTCTGTTGCAGAAATTGGGGCTTTTTCCTAACCTGTTCCCCAATTTACCATAGACATTTTGCAACTATGAAATTCATTCAATTTCACCCCGTTAACACTAGTTATACCTCTGCAACAACAATTCGTTGTGGGTTGACATTTCTGGAATGAATTTACCCAAAATCAATTCACGAATTGGGAATTTTATTTACTAATCTCGCTCCATCTGTCATAGCTTCACTGTAACTTCAAATTCGACCAATTCCATGTCTGAATTTGGTCGAACAAATATTATACCGATAATATCTCACCACTTGGCCGAATTTCTCCATTTTCTCATGAATTTAACAATAGAAATTGGGGCTTTTCCCAATTCCGCATCATTGCTTCTACAATTTACCATGGACGCTCTGTGACTTAAAATTTGGCCACTTCAGAATCAATCCTCTATGAAATTTCGCTTCAACTTAAATTGCTCGGCCCATCCAAGCTCAATGTTGAAAACTGAAGCTATGATACAATATTGTAACGTCCTCGACCACCCAGGTCGAACCACGATACACAAGAGAACACTTTCATTCTCTCTGCGGAACATACTGTAACATACCCAACGTATAACTGAGCTATGTCACGTAAAATTTTCAAACTGCATGCAATTAAGATATATACACATAGAACTCTTGTGGAAATATATATAAAAAAATCGTAAACACATAAATACATTTCGTGAATGCACAGATTCACACTGAAATAATAGTAAACGTATACATGTAGCATATACAAGAAATACCCATAAATATACAGACAGTTATAACCACACATAGGATAAGCCCATAAAAATAAACACGTAAATAATAATGCAACATGTAAATTTATCGCACAATTGACACTTATCTTGGTAAGAATGTCACCAACTACGTGCAGACCTTCCACGAACGTCCTAGCCTTAGACCACACTGCTCATCACTCTCAACAGTGGGTCACCCCCGAGCTGGGACTAAACTCCACTCGGGTAAAGGGATTCCTAACCAAGCTAATGGCTCATAGACAACAGGAAAGACTCCGTCACAGGTGCCAACTCAAACTAACAACCTACAATCCCTCATTCCCCACATGCTTGTTCCACCCAGGAAGTGTGCCCCTTCTCTGCTCAACAGTCCTTCGGTTGCCCCACTTCCTTTCCAGGCTTCAACAATAGGCCAGACAGGAAGTCTCAGAGCACTGTAGCTGCAGTTTAGCACCTTCAGGAAATTAATTCGAGAAATTCTCTCACCCAAAGAGAATTGCTCACTAGCCTGAAAACCCACCTCTTCAATATCCCACGGGCCTGACAACCTACTTYTTCAGTCCAGCTCCCAAGCTAACCAGCTACACAAACAAGTATGGTTATGGATACAGGTTMTGGTACAGTGACATGAAGGTAYGAAGGTTAGCTCAATGGGTGTGTGAATGCTCCTGGATGACTAAATGATGGAAGAAATCATGAGAAAAATGTTGGAAATGAACTAAGTCCAAACAATATATATGCATGTCCCCAACTTGACACTTGTCATGTTGGGAGCTACTTTGGCCCACTTGTCCCCAACTTTGGAACTTAGGATAAAATAATTACCCATACTTTATACTTTAAGAAATATTAATATAATATTCATTTTTGGCTTAAGCTCCCTAGCTTAGCCCCTTTTTCCTTAAGTTTTAGCCCCCCGCCTCCTCCCCCCTTTCCCTAACTAGTGGAGTTTAGTCCCCCATACTCTTTTATTGTGGTCAGTCTGCGCGCAACGATGTATTTTATATTAATGCTAAGACATATACAAAAGTAGGTGCATCGTCCTTTAACATCTAGGCTCTCCGACCTAATCAAAACATAAGCATTCTAGCTTATAATAACTGGCTCACCAGCCTATAAAACACATCATATACATAAAGTCTCCTTGGCCTCAAAATTGCGCACACTTAAGTTGCTGCATGCGGTATCCAATAATGTGCACACTTCATCATTTTACTGCGCAGTACATGCGCACACTATGCCATGAAAGGTGCATAGAAAACAACTCACCAGCTTAAGTACATTTGCATTTACACTTACAATTGGGTTCGGCCTAGGGATATTACACCTGCTGGTAGCCATCAAAGGATTTGTGCAAAACTATCCATCATTTCGTTCCTCTGTTGCATGAGGGATTCCTCGAGCAACAGTTTGAAAGTATATCTTGTCCCGTTGTCTTTCTTTTCTCGTGCCATGGAAGGTCATTTGGGAATGTGAGAGCCCATGTGTTCAAGAGAAACAAGATCGAGACCTAACTCTTTCTACCCCGACCTTGTCGGGGACATGCATTAAGAACGACAAGGAGCAGACCGCTCTAATACCACTGATCTATTAAAACTTTTGGCTTTTGCATTTCACTTAAAGCGTTTGCACTTTTGTCTAGATTGCATTAGCCTTGGCATTTTAGGAAAGATTGCATTGTCATTGAAATTGAAGAGACTGCATCCTGTGCACAACATTTAGAAGCATGCCATTTCTTTTGGAAAACAAGACTAGTACTTAACAATGTTTTTACATGCATTTATTTCTTATGTTGAGTCATAACACCATTAGTTTCACGACCGCACCTCTTGACTAAGCAGAAGCGACTAAAATTAACACACAATAATTAAAATTGATTAGAAAGATTTTATATTTTAGGGTACACAAACAAGTTTAGGATTTAGGGCCTTGGAATAGGATTTTGTAAGTAAAATTCTCCAAGGCTACAAAACTCAAAATAGGTTTCTTTCCAGGGAGTGGTGAAACCCATTGTATAATTGGTGTCCTCGGGAGGCTCCACTAACACTGGAGTTAAGCACGAGGTCACGCAAAGTTGGTTTCATAGATATCCCTCTAATACCTTCCTAGCGTCAGATATATTTTTGGGGTTCTATTCATATTTGGGGGTTCTTGGAGTACCTTGGTGCTTCTTGAGCTTCGGGCTTAGCTACCCTGCCCATATGGTGGACCAAACCTGTGACTACTCTCCCAAGCATTGGTTATACTGTGGTGACATTAGTTTCCTGGCCTAGGTATCCTCACACGTTGCTTTCAGGGGTTATTCTTTAGGTACCCTGAGTTAGACAGGGACCAGACAACACATAGACTTTATGGAGGATCTTCTCTTCGGAGAGGTCTTACCGATCACACTGTGAATCCCATGAGGGTCCTTATAACTGAATATGTTACCTCCACTCTATTGTTTGGGAGTCTTAATCCCCTCTTGGGAGAGGGATACCTTCTTTAGTTCAAGAGGCCCCTTTTCAACCACCCTCTCTTGTTTGTGTGCATTGGCTTCTAGTTTTATTTAGGAGTGTGCTCTTTGTATATTAGTTGGGCATAAGGTTTTTCTTTGAGTCATCATGGAGCGACACCAACCTCCCTGCCAGTCTCATCGTCTCTTGAAGCATGTGATATGGTCCTTATGTCATGAACAATCCTTCAAACCTATCACGAGCCTCTACCTGTCATGCTGGGGGCAAGCAAACAACCTCTGCAAGCAAAAGTCAAGTCACTCTGAGTCATACTGGCACTAAGTCGCCAACCTTTGCTAGTCACATTGGAGATGTGTCACCAACCTCTGCTAGTCATATCGGGGGCAAGCAAATAGCCTCTGCGAGTCATTCGGGAGAAAAATTCCAGTCGCTACGATTCATACTAGCACTAAGTTGCCAACCAATGCTAGTCACGTTGGAGATGTGTCTCCAACCTCTACTAGTCATGTTGGGGGAAAGAAACCAGCCTTTGCAAGTCACGTTGAGATAAAAAATCTAGTCACTACGAGTCATTTTGGAGACCTTTCAACAACCTCTGCAAGTCACATTGAAGACAACCCGCCAACTACTGTAAGTCTTGCTGGGGGTATCAATACTTTTTCTTCCATATCGATCTGTTCTGACAAGTAATGACCTCGAAACTCGAATATAGTTTAGATTTTCCCCTTTATGAATTTTTGCATTATTCGTTTCTTGATTCTTTCAGCTTTAGGATCGACCCCACTGAGTTGCAACACAGAACCTCCTTTGTTGTTTAAAAGTGTTATAATTCACGTGGTAAAGCCTACCATTCATGGGTTCCCTAGTTAGAACCTTTTTCGAAGTTTGATGCCCATGCTGAATTAATTTCATAGACTCAGGAGTCCTGTTTAATCCCGCCATGATATTGTGTTCAAGCCTCATGTCTTCTACTCAGTCTTTTTCTGGATACTAGCTACCAGACTCCCTCCATTACATCTTGGAGTCTCGGTTAAGCTCTTTTCAGACTCCTTAAAAATGAAAATATTGTCGAGTGAGCTTGTTTTCTTTCACACTCGTTAAACAAATTTGAAAGGATGTCTATTAGTGCTTAAATTTCTGTCAAAATATGCAGAGGGGACACCTTGAGGTAGCCAAGGAATTTTCTTTAAAATTTGATGGCATTAATACCAAGGTAGGAACCCTTGAGATGGAAGTATCTAAGGCCACCATTGCAGCAGCCACTGAGATACCCAACACTGGTGAAAGGTGGTTCAAATCTATGACTCTTAATGCAAACTTTTCTAAATATTTCCTCAAACCAAAACACCAGGGAGATAATTTGTCTAAGGGAGTGCCTAGGTGTCACTTGGTTGAGGGTTTTGAAAAAATGTTGAAAGTCATCCAGAGGTATTTTACATGTGAGGGTAGATTCAATATGATATACCAGTATCACACTAGGATTTTGATACACTTCATAGGCAAGGACTTAATGAACATCCCTTTCTATCTATTTAGGAGTATGGGAAAAATGGTCGATAGGGTCCACGCCAAGTCCAAGGCTGTGGACACCAGTGTTTTCTACTCATGGATGATTAGGATGCTTGTAATGGAGGAACTGGAGAAAATAAACATCACTTGGGAGCAATTCATTGCCTCTGCTAATCTACAACTATATGTATCCTCTACCCCTCAATCTAGGGTGTAGATCCCTTTGCCAACTGCTAGTGTTTCCCACACAGAAATAAGAAAAAAGACAAAGAGAAAATACATTGCCAAAGATAAAAAGGTTCCTGAAGAAGTTGAAGAAGAAGAAAGGGAATCCCATCACTCCCCACAAAGGGAACTTTCACCTCAGCCTGCACCTGAACTAGAAGAAGTTCCCTCAGCCAAAACTACATCCAAAAAGGGGATAAAGTTACACTTTCCTTCACCTACTGCAACAGTTGAGACTAGAGCTAGGAGGCCCTTCACCAGATCATCAACCCATAAGGAAGATGCTAAAGTAGAAGTCATAACCAAAGCACATGTCTAAAAGAAAGATAAGGGTAAAGCTGAAACTATTGAGAAGATTGTTGAAGTCATAACCAAAGCTCATGTTCAAAAGACAGATAAGGGTAAGGGTGAAACTATGGAGAATCTTGTTGAAGTCATAAACATCACCACTCCCCCTGATAATCCCACCTTCAAGAGATTGATTAGAAAACTCAAGGATGCAAGAAAGGAAATTTCCCACTTGAAGGGAGTAGGAGTGGATGAGAGGAGAAAGATGAATGAGCTCATGGATATGTATAAGGAAACTCTTGAGCTAGCTCAGTTCACAATGAGAAGATTTCTGCCCTTGCATGGACAACTTAGAAACTTGTACAGGAGAAGAATAGACTTGCAGTACCAAAATAAAAAAATTAAAGAGGAGTTGAAACCCTTCAAGGATGATCTAGCCCAGAGAAATCTCAATGTACTAGCCCAAGCTGCAACAAGGAGAAGTGCCAGATTAAGAAGATGAAGTGGAGAGGTTGAAAAACCCCATTTTTGATGATGATCAACTTTTGCATTTTGAAGTTTTGAGGGAATTGTCATAATTATACCTACTAGAGGCATCTACAAGATTTTACTCCTTCTGCTAAGATTTTTTGGGTTTTTAGGCTCAAATTGCATGACACAGAAAATTACAAAGCATTTCGTAGCACCTGACACTACAGAATCATTCACACAGACAAAATTGTAGATTCGCTACGAAAAGCGCTGCAGAATCATCTAGCCAGAAACAAAGTGGCAGTTTGCTACAAGAATTGTTGCAAAGTAGTTTACATAGGCGGGCGCTACGAAATCTGCTTCCGAATGTGCTACGAAATCTGTTGCAGAACAATTTTACACAGGTGGGCGCTACGAAATCTGTTACCGAATGCGCTATGAAAACTGCTACGAACATGCTGATACAGTCAATATTTATAGATTCTCCGCCCTTTCTAGCTTTGATGGATTTGGAGGGAATCAATGGTCACCAGGTGACAGATGGAACTCATCACAAAGGCTTGGAGGACACATGGCTCTGATGGAGATGCGCCCAAGGAACATCAAATTATGTCATGATTATCTTGTTAGAGTTGTTGCCAACATGCTCCATGTTTCTAGCAATCTGTTAGTTCCACTTGTACAAATGTTAGATTAGCAGTTTTTTGTGGAGAATCCTAGGTTAGAGAGGCCAGATCGCACTTCAAGTTGTTGCTTACTTTTTAAACTATATATGCAACAAGAAAATGTTATTTTGAGGTTCGAATGGTTGAGTAGAGACTCCCTATTGTAATGTTTTGATAACACAGGGCCATACTCTGGTTTTATGTATGAGATATGAGATATTTTGATTAATAGAAGTCAACCTCTTTTCATCATCTTGCTTCTTCTTACTTTGATTGCTCATTATTGGATGATCCTTATGAGATGTTATAGTTGTGTTATAATGTATGTTTGATTATATTGTTGCTGTAAATGTTATCATTGTTTTAAAGTTTAGTTCAAGAGGTTCTTGTGACTGAGCTTTTTCTTCACCTAGCTACTAGAAGGCTTGATGTTTATAGCAGACCTATTCATCTTCCTCACCAAGTCTTCCATCTACTCACATTTATCTTTAAACCACTGGATAAAGTTAACCAAAACCTCATTTGCTTATGTATACTAGCCTAGATTTTCTGTGTTGGAACATTGTTATGCTGAGTTTTGTCCATTTGCCATTCTATCATAAATCTACATTTACAAACCTATTTGATGGGTGATGGACTTATCCTCTTGCAATCTGAGGGTGACTGTCATTGCTAACACCTTGACCCCTACTTTCGTCATTGATGGGTTGTATCGCATTTGTTAATGATATACCTCAATGACTGGTAATCAAATGAAGTCTCATGGTGTTCGAATTCAACTCTTTTATTCATAGGATGTAGACTTGCACCATCGAAAGCTAATGTAGAAGACCTCCAATTCATAATAGCAACACCTCATACCTGTTGTTGTCTTTCATCATACTAGTGCCTATATGACTTCAGTTATCATTGAACATCAAATTATACTTCATTGTATACATATATCTTCAATTGATTTTGAGACCGGACTCCACTGTGTCTTGTCTGTGACTATGAMCACCTATGGCATATGTCTACTTTGTATTTCCTATTCATGGCCATGAACATTTATATTATATATATTCACATGGATCTGTGGTGTACTTCAGATTGGCAGCCATGTTTACAGAGTCAATATGTATTGTACTCCTACTAATTATATTAATAGAAATACTCTCTTCTTTTCCAATTATATGTTGCAAATGTTTATATTATTTCCCATGGGTAAACTTGGTATACATGTTAATGAATTATGTTAGTTTATATGCTAACATTTCATATATTTTCCATATGCTTGTGTATCTTGGATGTTTAGGACAATTTGTAGGTATTAAGCATTGGATCATGAGCTCAACAATGGTCTTCTACAGAAGTTTAGACGAGGTAGGCTTCTAGCCTTCCCTTTGTTGGATTTTCCTTTTATCTAGCATATTTGAGATTTGAGTTGATTTCTTGGTGTCGTTCTATCTGTTGTGGTTGTTGATTTTTCAATAAACTAGACTTAAGCACGAAGTTAATTCCATTTTTAACATTTTACTTAAACCATAGACAACTTGTTGCAGCAACCAAGATGACAAGAAGAAAAACCATGCACAAGTACACAAGAAGTATCCTGAGAAACCATTCTCAACAAAGGAAAAAATCCCAACCAATCCTTTGTTATATTCTTCAAGAGAAAGACCTCCACCACCATAGAAGACTAGCACACAAAAGGGTGCTCACAAACCTTAGAAGACTAGAGCCTAAGAGAGGTGCACACTTTTCCCAAGAAGTAAGTACTTGCTAAAAATTTTAAACTCACACTTGTGTTGTGTTTCATCAATGGGGAATTTACCTTTACTTATATTAGACTGAACCTATTAATAGTGGTGTCTATTGGCACAACAAGGACGACCTCAATAACTCACAATATAATTAATAATTACCATATTAATTATCTTTTACAATAAGGTGGCATCGACCTGTACCCTTTACATAACAATTAGGGTTACATGTAAGTCTGACTCTTGAACAATATAGTAAGGGATCTCATACACCCACTAGTGCTCAGCCACTAGGGGCACATCCATCTGTGCTCAACCACAGGGATGTCTCTCTATCTCATTTTGTCTCATAGGAGAACCACACTCACTAGTCCTTAGCCACTAGGATCATGTTCACATGTGCTCATCCATAGGCACATCCAACTCAACAAATCTTATTTCTCACCGTGTTACATAGGAGGGTCATCTGGAGTTCATCATCTCATCTCTCTGCTCAGAGGAGGCTAATACACTGTTTCATCTATGTCTCAGAACAATGCACCCAACTCATGGGATTTTCCACACGTTCACCTGTGATCAACCACATGCACATCCAACTCAACAGATCTTCTTTCTCACTACGTTACACATGATAATCATCTGGAGTATCATCTCAACTCTCTGCACGGAGGAGGCTAGCACAACATTCTAGTTTTGTCTCAGATAGGAACCACACACCCAACTCAGGGGCTCTCTCTTAGGTCTGTGTCCTGGAGGATGTCTCACATAGTTGTAATCATCAACACTCCCTCTTAGCTAGGGAGGCATTCTCCACCAGGCCAAGTCTCTCACGAAAATAGTCAAACTTCGTCTTGAAAAGCAGTTTGGTAAAGATATCTGTGATCTTCTCATGGGTAGGAAGATATTGCACGTGTATTGTCTTCCTCTGCACCATGTCTTTGATATGGTGTTATTTTATCTTTATGTGTTTTGATCTATCATGAAACACAGGGTTCTTAGAGAGCTTCACACAACTTTGGTTATCAAAATGAATAGTAGTAGGATCAATCTCATGATCGAATAAATCAGTCAGAAGTTTGCGAAGCCACACTGATTCGCAGACTGCTACACTTAATGCAATTTACTCTACCTCTGTGGTACTCAATGCCATATATCTCTTATTTCTGCTACACTAGGAAACCATGGTAGACCCCAAAATAAAGCAACAACTAGAGGTGCTTTTCCTGTCCATATAGGGCTTTCTTCAACCTGCACACATGAGAGCTTTCGTTGTGTATAGAGAATCCTTCTGGTTGCT
>SNQJ01S0177446.1:0-19813 GCA_010110895.2 Picea sitchensis
TCATACTGCAACAAAAATGACACCATTTATGGCACTCTATGGATACCACCCTCCTTCCATCACTTCTTCTCTAAAAGAAAAATATAAGGTTCAAGCAGTGGAAGATAACATTGAGCATCAACAACAAGTTCTCCGAATATTAAAGGACAACCTGACCATGGCACAAAATCACATGAAACAACAAGAAGATCAACATCATAGTGAAAAAAGTTTTTAAGTAGGGGATTGGGTGTTTCTAAGACTACAAACATACAAACAAATGTCCCTCAAGCAACCCAAGAAGGACAATAAATTATCACCAAAGTACTATGGCTCTTATAAGGTGTTGCAAAAGATTGGTACTATGGCATACAAATTGGAGTTGCCTGCATATTCACGAGTACACCCAGTTTTCCATGTTTCATGCTTAAACAAGGTTATAGGTGACGAGATCCCAGTTCAAACTATATTTCCAGAACTTGACGAGGAAGGAAAAATGATATTGGAGCCTGAAGCCATCACTGACACAAGAATTTGCCAGCTGAGGAATAGATCCATTTTAGAGTATCTCATTAAATGGAGGAAACTATTGGCTAAATATTCCACTTGGGAAGATGAGTCTTTTATACAGAAACATCCATAATTACTCAAGCGTTGCGGACAACACTTTTCTCAAGGAGAGGGGAATGTTAAACCCTAAATAGTGGCTCATTACCCATTAATTGGGGCATATTACATTAGTAATGTTATTTTATTTATGTCATATTTAATCCCTTAGTTTTAATTATACCTCCTAGTCTCCTATATATACCAAGGAGACATTTTCATTTGGAATCATCTTGTAATTGAAAATTTATGTGGGCATAAGGAGGTTGCCCCCTTGAAGAGGCTTATTATCTGAATTTATCTCTTTTTCAAGACATTGAGTACTTATTCTGAGGTTTTTCTATGCTATATTGATATTTGGTTCCTAACAGAAGGAAGCTTGGTGGGGATGAGTGACCATGATGGATCGTGATGCATAGGTTCATTCATTAATTTCGAAAAATATGGCAGATTAAGCATGGCCAAAAAATGGAGTCAGGGTTGCGATGTTTGAGTCCATGCTCCTGGGAAATATTGGGGTTGAGGGATTGTAGAACATCCAAGGTTCTATTATATACCATGGCCCTATCCAGTAGGATAATATCCTCCTCCAAACTAATTCATGAAAGGTTGTATGGGCACCATACCTACGGAAAAGGCATGATGAGGGTTATATAAGATTCCCCCAATTGAAGGAACTCCTTGTTGGGGTTTCCAATATTGTGAAACTGACTCCCTCTGGATGGGACACCAAAAGTCAGAGGGGGATTCACCATAATAAATTCATTCGTCGAAATCGGTGTGGAGGAAGAGGGAATGAAGGGCATAATATAGGAAGTGAATTGTCCGTGTGGTTAAGCACTCCATCCCTGAGCATTGAAACTAGGATTAGGCCTGGAGGAAAGAGGAGTCTAACTTCCAACTGTATGATTCACTTGGGGAATGTGACCTCCACCAAATGAGAAAGAAACATAAGGAGGAATCATGCCCCCAGACCCAAAACTAGGATTCACATTAGCCATTGAAACGAAGGATGAGATTTGTGATGTCATTTTGGGCATACCAAAAGAAAATGGATTAGAGGCCGAAGGTATTCACCGAGAATCATGACTCGACATACCAAAAATAGATCTGTAAGGGTTTGTTCTTGTGGGTCAATTATAACTCACAGGTTGGGTAGCACCGGAGGAGGGAACCTCTAACACCTGCACCGTCAACGATGAGTGATTCAAAGGGATACCACTAATCAAAAAAGAAAAGGGAGTCAAAGGACTCTCTGAGACATTCAGGTCTGACTTAGTACTCATAATTGGATGATCACAATTTTGGGAGGTGGAGATACATGTACCATGCTTATTAACTCTACTCCTTTTAGAAGGAAACTTCAGTAAAGGATCAAGATGTGGTGGTAACTTCAACAAACGATGAGACTAATGAGGAGGTGGGTCTTTCTCCATGATGAATCATGACTCGAGTCATAAAACAAAATCCTAGGGCCAACTAATAACAAAAGAGGACACCAAAATAAATAAAAAAGGCCAATGCACACAAACAAGATATAGTGGATGAAAAAGGGGCCTCCCGCACTAGAGTAGTTATGTCTCACCCAAGAGGGGCCTGCAAATCCCTTCAAAATATTGGAGGTATCAGAATCAATTATAAGGGACCTCGTGGGATTAACATTGTAGTCAGTCAGATACCCCCAGAGAGATAATCCTCCATAAAAGTTGTGTTTTTTCCGACCCTTATATGACTTAGGGTACTTGTATAATAAACCCTGCAAGTAACCTATGTGGCTACTTATGTCAAGCAACTAGAGTCACCACAATATAACAAATGTGCAAGTGAATAGTTGCAAGTCCGGGCCACCATATGGGTAGGGTAACAAAGCCCAAAATTTCAAAAGAACTGTCTCTCACAGAGGTAAAGGTACTAGCAAGACCCCCAAATATGAATAGAACCCTAGAAATATCTATGACTCTAGGAAGGTATTAGAGAATTATCTTTGCAACCAAATTCACATGACCTTAATGATGTCACTGATTACATAATGACATCACCACTCCCGAGCCTCCTGATGTCACTGATTACATAATGATCTTCACCACTCCCTAGTTAGACACATATGTTTAGTTTAATAGCCTTGGAGAATTTTACTCACAAAATCCTATTCCAAGGCCCTATGTCCTATACTTGTTTGTGTACCATGAAAAATAAAATTGTTTCTAATCAATTTTAATTAATCAACGTTAATTTTAATGCCTTCTTCTTACTCAAGAGGTGTGGTGGTGAAAATGATGGTATTACGACTCAACATATAAAAAGAAGAAAATATAAAAACATTGCTAAGTACTAGTATTGACTTTCAAATAGATGGTATGCTTCTAAATGGAATATTTCAAATGAAATCTCTTCAATTTCAATGAAATACAATCTCTCCAAATGTGTCAAAATCAATGCAAATTAATTAAAAGTGCAAATTCCATAATGAAAGTAAGAAAATATTTTTGTATTTTCGATATAAAGAAAATAATATGCAAGGAATGAATAGAAACTTCACAGGAAGACCCTACTGCAAGAAAAAAGATACAAGTCAAGAAATATACCAAGAAGAAAACACTCAGACCAATGTGTAAGGAAAACCACTGAAAAAGATGATAAGAAAGAAATCCTCCCAAAAATTCAACAATAAAAAGGATTCCTATCACTCTGTACACACTTAACAGTTAGAACAGGGACCCAAGAAGACTCAACAACCAACAAAACTCACCCATCAAACACCAAACTCAGCTAGCAATACTAAAGATATGATGTCCATGATTGTTTGAGAAACAATCACGTATATACACTCCCTATAGGAAGACAACTCATGTATATACACGTATGTCAAGGGGAAAGTTGTGTATGCCAAGAAAAACAATTCCAGGGAAAGGGTTAAGCCAAGAAACTCAGATGCAAGGTAAAAAATAGGTTGGCGAGCAACAAGTGACAAGGAAAATCAGGCTAACATAGATCAAATCAAGGAGAAAAACACTCCAAACCACAAAATAGGAGATCAATTCCCCAGTATGGTCTCCAATTATGTTATGAGGAAAATATATCTATGGCTAGGGGTAAACCACAACAGACAGAATGCCATGCATAAATCAACTCTAATCCCAAGTATGCTATATGAATGAAATGCTAACAAGACAAGGCTAAGAGTCTACCTCATTCAAACGTTCAAATAAGCCCATTGTTGAGCATGTGACCCAAAGTTTTATAAATGCAACTTTTCCTCAACAACCAATATACGAAAGCATATGGTGATAATATATAATGTTAGTGTATATTAGCATAATCCATTAACATACATGAAAAATATGCCCATGGAATAATAATTCATATATTTGTAAGATATCAATTGGATGAGAAAAAAATATTTCTATTAAAATAATCAGAAGAAGTACATAGGTGACAAAATTTTGTAATGACACATGTCAGAACCGAGAAACTAAATCCCTCCAGTTGGGCCTCCACCACTTCAATCCTCCACCAAAGGCAAGCTCATATATAGGAGTCAATGAGGTTCTCCATCACAAAGAAGGAAGATTTTGAGGGATGAACAAGGAGTTTAGACTTTCCAGGACAAAGGGATGCATACTCAATATGAAGTGAAATTTCTCTAGAGTGTCTTTTCTCTCAAAGTTGGATTGTTCTCTCCAAGGCTTGGATATGGCTCAATTTATAGCCTTAGAATGGAACTGAAGGGGTGAGTTAGAGTGTTTCCAGTATGTGGAAGGTCAAGGATCATGGATCTCATGATATGTCATGTAAACTCGACATAATTTTTAATTTTGAGCACCAAGACCGATGTACATGGGTTGCAGTGGAGAAACCTACATATATGCTTGTTGTATAACTGATAGGGAGCATATATGTTGAAAAATATTCTTTTTTGTCTCTGGAATGAACAAAAAGGGGAATTCAAGTCTGTATAGGGAAATGGAAGGCCATCCAATCAAGTTGCATGGAGTGAGGTAAAATTTATTGTAATATTTATACTTCTAGCTCATGTATGTATGCATTCTTCTCCATTGTAGCCCACGTAAACCTCAAAAACTGAGGTTTTTTCAGTAGTTTTTGTAATTCCGAAACTTTCTCCATCAACCCTTCGTGCTACCCTAGAATTGAGTAACTTCATATGTATCAACGAGTACCTATAATAAACCTTACAAAATAATAGATATTCAATGTGCTCAATAGGTACTAATAAGAGATATTTTCTCTCTTATTTATACTTCCATGTAGCTTCCTCAAGGGGTTACCTTCTAACCAACTTAAACCAATTTCCTTATTTTAGGGTTAACCCACTTCTAACTACTTGTTCACTTCTAACCCACGTTTCTACAAATAGTAAATTCTCCACTTCTAATTGCAACTAAATTATTTTTAATTATTTTCTTACTGCAACAACTTAACCCATGATTAACTCCTAGTTTCACCCACTTGACTAGTCAACTTCTTCTAAGAGCTTCTAGAATAATTTGACTTCTTCTACCTTCTAGATAACTCATGAGGGTTATCCAACTTCAAAAGGCCATAAATCTATAACCATGAGAAGTTATGTGATGTTCCACATATCACTGGAAATGGAATGACATGCACTATCCATCTAGAATAGTCTTACCTAAATATATATTAATTTTCATACCATCATACATCAATCAAAATAAAGTCCCTTAAGCATAATGTTGGGGCTACCAAAATTTGCTATCATACTTGCTTCAAGGGTTGACATCAATGACAACCAACCCAATTAATTAACATATTTCCAATATCACCATAGTTTTTTTGAGTTAAAAGGTTATGAATGTTGGTAGTGTGACAAATATTTTGGAATTGAGATCTAATATGGTTATAGGTTGGACAATCTAAGAGAAAGTGATTTTCATATTCAACCTTCTTAGTGTCACAAAGGTGACACACTCTTTCATCCCATGGAGTTTTAGGAATTGACCAATGCCCAATTTCACTATCGATCTTGTGAGAATTTGTTCTTATCTTAGAAATGATTATTTTTTTCTTTACACTTATCAAAACTTAGAGATAATTTTGATCTTCTAAATTAGGGTTGATTACATCCTTATAATACCTTAATTTTATTTTTTCCTCTAACTCTTTGTCATACCACATTTTCTCCTTAAATTTTGGTTTAATGATATTTTTAATAGTATCATTATTCTACAAAATGTCATCTTCCATGATTCCCCCATGTCTTAGCCAATAATGGGCATCTTTATGCCATCCTCGCTTGAGTCGAAGGTGGTTATGATTGAATTTTGAAGCAATTTTAGGAAGCCTCTTGTATTCCATGTTGTTTAACTTGTTCTTATACATTATGTATCTAGTCATAGCCAAGCTCTCAATGGGGGAAAGACTTGCCTCTGAGAGGAGGATGAGATAGGGAGTATTTCCTTTAATTATGAGATTATAGGTTATAAAATTATTTTGGATTTGATCTATCTTTCTCAAGGATTCAAGAGATATACTGCATCCCTAGACTTCACATACATATAGAATAAAAAGAGTAACATGATTCTCAAAGAAGAGGTTCTTCTTATCCCATATCCAAATATTGGATGTTTTACAATTTGTTTCAATCCCATAATAATATTTCCATCCCCCAATAATCCTTTTCTCAATTATATAATTCTAGTTGAGATTCTAGTGAATATCGATTCCAAGATATTTGTATGAATTCACTTCCTCCAAGTTRTTTTTGTCATATACAAAGGTATCATAAGTGATCTTATTGGATTTAATGATCATGACCTTCATCTTGTCAGTATTAACAATCATACTCTTATTGGAGAAAAAATCCTTGAGGATTCTTAGTTTCTTTCCAAGATCTTGGTGACTCCTCACCATAAAAACGATATCATCAACATAAAGAAGAATATTCATGACTATACCAGTGAGAGTAGGGCCAACACAACTTGCTTCTTCCAAGCAATATTCTAACTTGTCAATTTATATGCCATAAAGGTTAGGGGACAAAGGGCTACATCGCTTGACTCCAATATTGCAGTTAATATCTTTCCACTAGCCCTCAATGTTCTTAAACTTGGAAATAACGTTCTCATATAACCTTATTGTAACAACCCTCAAATAAAAAGGCACTTTTATATCTTCCAACCTATCCCAAAGGTTTTTCTTGGGAACTGTATCAAAATCTTTTCTAAAGTAACAAATAAAATAAAAATGGTTTTAGTATTGCATAACTCCTCTGCAATGATCCTAAAGGTAACTAGATGGTCCAAAGTTGAATGCTATGTTAGAAAAACAGGACTGTGGAGCATTAAAATAAAACAAATGTGGAAACAAAACATAGAAGATACACAATACAATAGAGACACAGATTTATGTGGTTCACCCAGTGTGGGCTATGTCCACTAGAGAAATTACCAGGTCCTTCCTTTATTATTATCCAACAAATGAAGAGATACAACCTACAACAAACCCACTATAACTTCATCTTCTTTCTCTCACAATATCCTATCTCAGAATACAATATTTTCCATAATGCATAGCCGCAATACATTTCCATCATAACAGAGGGTTGCCTTCTAGGGAAAAAAACCCTAACATAATTTCTATTGTTAGATCTGTGACCTTATAATGAATGGTTCATATTTACAATGAAATTGCAATATACATTTACAAGGAAATTTTTCCTTCAGGGGATTCACCCCCAAACCCTTATTGGGGGACGCTTCCCTCAGACCCCTCAGCTCGAGGGATAGCCCCCCTGAACCCCGCAGAGGCGGTAACCTCCCTCTGCACTCCTCCACGTGGAAGAGTGTACATTCTTCTGGGGTGTAAAGTCTTCATGGGGTATAAACACAGTTGAAAAACAAAAGACCTCTGAATCAGGAAGATAATCAGGCTCCACAACCAACATGTTATTGTTGATTTGTTGAAAACATTGGGAAGACATTATCCTAGATTAATAGTCGATAATATAATTATTAATCATTAAATGATATTTATAATAAGTAATAATAATAATAATAATAATAATAAATAGTTATTTATTAGCCAAGGGACACATCCTTTCATGGATGGTCACCATATGTTCTCTATATATGGAACACTCATCATTTTAATAATAAATCAATCAGATATCATATCATACAGAAAAATCAACATGGTATCAGAGCAGGACTGGGCTTGACTCCCTCACAGGAGAGCCCGGGAAAATGAGAGAGATAGTTTGCATTTTTTGTAAATATTTCTAACATCGTGAATATCATATCGTGAAGATCATATCCATTGCTAGAGCTATGCTCAAATATCCATGTCTACTTCCTATTGACGAGGTGGCTAGTTCTCTGGATGTGGAGTCAAAGAAGACTGTTCAAGATGCTCTATACCAAGCTTCAGTCGGACACACAACATTTATTGTTTCTTGTCGCCTCTCCACCATACCCAACATGGATATGAATTTATTGGTTCAAGTGGGTCAGGTGATCAAGACATGCATACATAAAGATCTGATATATAGACCTAATGTAACATACACTACTTTGGTGCAAAATGAAACATGCTACAACAGATAATCAAGATAAGAGAGCCAAAGGTGACAATATTGAAACCTTGTCTTTAAGAGAGAAGATCTCTGGTGTATATAGTATATCTAGTTTGAACACATCGACATCAGGCCATTAAGAAGTGGCAAAGGAATATAAGGCTCCTTCTGCCCCTTCATTCTGTTGACTATTTCTTTTAAATTCTACAGAATGGAAGCATGCCCTATTAGGTTGTTTAGGAGCCTTGGGTTTTGGAGCAGTTCATCCTGTTTATTCCTTCTTGATGGGGACCATGGTATCTGTATTTTTCTTCAAGGACCATGAACAGATCAAATCCAAAATTAGAGAATACTCCATCATTTTTTTGTGATCTAGGGAGTGATATCGTTTGCAGTAAACCTATTGCAACATTACAACTTTGGAGCTATGGGGGAATATCTCATGAAAAGGGTTCAAGAGAGGATGTTGTCCTAGATTATAACTTTCAATATTGGGTGGTTTGATAAGGACAATAATTCCAATGGATATTTGTGCTCTAGACTCATGACAGAGGCTAATGTGTTGATATCTTTGGTCAAAGATCGTATATTGTTACCTATACAAACTGTGTCCATAGTTACAATCACCTTCACATGTGGATGTGAGTATAATTGAGAGATCCTATTCCATATAGGAATTGTGGATGGTCTGGCTTAAATTCTCCTTGACAGACACAAAGCACCCAATTTCTATGTAGAATTAGTGGAGATCCTTCAAGACATAGGGAAAAAAAGTATGGTTGGTGTGGCAGTAGCCATTTTTTACCAGGGTTCTCCTAGAAATAAGGATCCAGTTGGACCATGTAGAGAGGAAAACATGGAGGGAAAGACCTTCCAACATTATGTTAAGGAGAGACATTTCTAGACATGATGCTCAGAGATAGGAGGTCTCTAGGACTAGTATACCTCCACGATGGGATCATACCAGATAGGAGAGACAATTCCAATGATCATGGATACAACCAGTCAAGACCGAGTGTAGCACAACTATGGTGATAGACCTAGTAGAGGAGGAAAAACACATTATGAGACTTAGAGGGAGAAAGTGCAGAAGTCCCAATACATGAGTCAAAGTACTCTCTGAGATGTTCAGGTGTGACTTAGTACTCATAATTGGATGATCACGAGTTTGGGAGGTGGAGATATATGTACCATGTTTATTAACTCTACTCCTTTTAGAAGGCAACTTTAGTAAAGGATCAATATGTGGTGGTAACTTCAACAAACGATGAGACCGACGAGGAGGTTGGTCTTTCTCCATGATGAATCAAGACTCGAGATATAAAATAAAATCCTAGGGCCAACTAATAATCAAAGAGCACACCAAAATAAAGAAAAAAGGCCAATGCACAAACAAGATATAGTGGATGAAAAAGGGGCCTCCCTCACTAGAGTAGTTATGTCTCACCCAAGAGGGACATGCAAGTCCCTTGAAAATATTGGAGGTATTAGAATCAATTATAAGTGACCTTGTGGGCTTAACAACGTAGTCAGTCAGATACCCTTAGAGAGGTAATCCTCCATAAAGGTTGTGTGTTGTTCGAACCTTATATGACTTAGGGTACTTGTAGAATAAACCCTAAAATTAACTTATGTGGCTATCTATGTCAAGCAACTAGAGTCACCACAATATAACGAGTGCACAATCAAACAATCGCAAGTCCGATCCACTATACGGGTAGGGTAAAAAAACCTGAAATTTCGAAAGCACCGTCTCTCATGGAGGTAAAGGTACTAGAGAGACCCCCAAATATGAATATAACCCTAGAAATATTTGTGAATCTAGGAAGGTATTAGAGAATAATATTTGCAACCAACTTCATGTGACCTTGTGCTTAACTCTGGCGGGAGCACTTGGTCATATTTGACCATTTTTGGGACTTCGATAGCCTATCGAAAATGGAGCAACAGACGAAGCAGAGATTGCAAAATCTCAGCCCACTTTTGGGTCCCTTTTTTGGTTTTGGGAATATGTAATGGGAAAGGGATGTAGGTCCATGGGTTTACCCACGCTTAGGTCCATTTTGTATGTATAAATAGAAGGATAGGAAAATGTAAGAACAATAGAAAAAGGAATATTGTATCTATGTGATATAGGCTATGTGCCAAGTGGGATTTGTGTGATCAAGGTGTTGTGCATTCTATAGGCTTGCAGAGCTTAGTGCAAGTCCCTGTGTGGAGATATAGAAGGATTTGTGTTGTAAGGCAAGGAAGAAGGATCTAGTGAGCTGCACAGATATTCTGTCCTATGCGCAGTAGGTTTTGGTGGCTCCGTGCTTGTAACCGATTGAAGACACTAATAAAGAATAAGAGTTGGTGGACGTAGCCCCAGAGTGGGGGTGAACCACATAAATCTGTGTGTTATGCTTTGTGCTTTGACTTGATGTGTTTATCCCTGCTTTTGCAAAGTGATTTGATATATTTAGATGGATATACTTACACTTTGTGCTTCATTAGATGTGTATGAATAATAGATTTGATATGTATGAAGATGCTTAGTGTTGATCTACTGGATCTGATCCATTTTACTGTTGCTAATTACTAATATACCTTAGATATAAGTAAATGTTGCAATGCTCTATTCTATCTGTGAAGTATAATAAGGGTTGGATATTGATGAATGATCAATGCTAAGTGCTCTGTAAGTGATATAATCGCAGACCTGTGTCCCAGCTAAGGTTGCAGACACCTGAGTCTCGCAACCACCCCTTCTTCTACCTCGGGTGAGACTTCATATGCTTCGCAGGTGTTGCTGAAAGGGCCAGTAGTTAGGGTTTTATTGGTGCGCTGTTGTAGCGTTGAACCCCGGGTCTGCCCCTGTGCCAAAAAATGGTTATGTTGCTGGGACGTGAAACTATGATTGATGGGAACTAAGGAAGAAGAAGCCTTGTGCAAATATTCATCCTGAAACTATGGAAGTTATGTGCTTGGATATATTCCCTAGTGCACAGTATTCCACTTGATATGAAAAGATCCGTGCTAAAGAAAGAAGGCCAGA
The DNA here is from genome assembly GCA_010110895.2 of Picea sitchensis. NCBI lineage: Eukaryota > Viridiplantae > Streptophyta > Pinopsida > Pinales > Pinaceae > Picea > Picea sitchensis. The sequence goes on from SNQJ01S0177446.1 coordinate 11,172, forward strand.
TCTAAAGAAAACAAGCAAGATCTGAACGCTTTGTGCTCCAAGAAAAGTAAAAGTGGAAATTTTTGAAGAAAAGAGGTCAGATCTGTAGAAAAGAGGTAAGATCTATAAGCTCAGTGCTTTGATAAAGGTAAGAGTAGTTAAAAGTTTTAGATCTGGAGGCTTTGTGCTTTGTAGAAGTAAGATAAGTGAAAATTTTTGTTTCTAAGGTATGGATCTAGGTATGTTTAATAGAGTTTATCCTAGTTTGAAAACTGGGGCACTAATAGATGAAATAAGGTTTCATATGAGTAGATATGATAAGAATAGTGATAGATATGTTATACCTATGCACAGAAAAAATGTTTGGACTAACAAATGGATGCAGGATCCTAGAAATAATTTTTTGCAGATTAGCTACCATGATCCTAGTGCACAGTATAGAAGAAGTTGGGGATCATTTAAAAGAAAGAGAGGAGTGCCCCTCTGTTACAATTGCATAAGACTTGGACATATTTCTAAGGAATTCCTTGGAAGATTATCTAGTTATCTTTGTTGCAAAACTATGGACCATGAGGTATTGGATTGCCCTAGAATGATTGCTAGGCTGGAAGAAATGAATCTGAATCAGGAAAACCCTAAGGAAGATCCAGAAGAGGCAGAAACCCAACAAGAATTAGAGAAAGTATTGATACAAATTAAATATGTTAGACTATCAGATTTTCAAAGAAAAATAATGCATTGAAGCAAGAATAGGAGACTTCGACATTGACTCTGTCCTTGATGAAGAGACACAAGTGAACATTATGCCAGAAAACATTTGGGAAGCTATAAGGAAGCTTGATATGATCCCTTCATTACGAGGAATAGGACTATTCAGAGGAAAACTGATGATGTTATGCGGAAATCTCTCTCAGATACCCATGACATTCAATGGAACTTCGACAAGGGAAGATTTTGAGATTATTAAATTCGTTGAAGACAGTTCCCCATTTACCATGTTACTAGGAAAATCCTAGATTGAGAGAGATCAAGCTAGAAAGAAGGAAGAAGGAGAATTCTTAGAATAGAAGAGACAAGAGTTAAAAGATTTCATGACCCAAAAGATTGCACAGTTGATGGAAGAACAGGAGAATAGATCGAAGCTACTTGACACTAGAAGCCCAGATATCAAAGCTACAGGAACATTGAAAGACATACAAAAGGATGAAATTTCTACCCCAGATAAAGAAGAAGTGATACACCAAAATCCTAATGACCATGCCCAAGGAAAATAAGAATCAGAATGGGAAAAGAGCCACCGAGACAAAGCTCACGAGGAAAAAGTCTAGGAAGATACGTAAGAAGAAGGTCAATATTGAGAAGTTACAACAGGTTCCAGAGGGTACCTCACAGAAAGAAACCTTACAGAATTGGAGCTTCATCGGGATATCAGAACAACGAAATATGCCACTTCGCTATGGCGAAGCAATATAGCCGTTGAAATCCTATATATCCATTCAACTACTGCTCCGAACGACTGGAAAATCATTTATGGTTCACCAACAGACCCTTGGACCATGCCATAATGGAAAGAAGAAGAGTTAATGAGGCTAATAACCATTGCAAGTAAACCTTTACCAAGATTGCCTATTTATCTTGTCATGCCATGAATGCAAAACACCTTTTCCAACTGAGAATTTGAAGCCCGCAGACTAGCAATTTCATACAATGCTCATTACACTCTTGTTGTTCAATCTAGTGCAGTGTCTAAGACCGTCGTGAACCCAATTATTTTATCCTGAGAACGTATTTCCAACGAGCTTACTGCTACTGAAGAATCCATAACAAAATTTCTCCTTGAGCTAAGAACTAAGAGATTCATGTCGGAGCAAGTGTTATCCACAGGATTACAAGAATCATCCATGAGAGGATTGGCAGCCTCTCCATCCACTGCTCCCACCAGTCCGTCCCAGCCAGCCAATGAGAAACGTACTAAGCACATAGATGACCTCGCCAATACCAAGATGATTCCAAGCATTCTACTGGCCTATATACCCCCTCTTAGTGGTGCCATCAACCATGATAGTGTATCTCGAGAGTTTGAATATGCTGTGATCACTGAATACCTTCCGAAAGGGGTGCACACAGTTCACACCGACCAGGATAAGATCACAACATTGAAATTTATTGACTTCAACCTTAGACACCAGAAATCTTACAGCATGCTAGCCTCGCATAAGTACTTGACCAGGACCAAAGGCAAGAATTCGAAGATTATCCCATAGCCATGGACCCAGAACGTCAAGCAATCCACACTTCTTAATGTGATGAATATCCCACACTTTGGTCGACAACAGGAAGTAAACGCATGCGTGAAATTTTTGTTGTCCTACTACCACGGAGGTTACTTATGGTTGAACCGTCGCATCACTGTGGATCCAACCTTGATCAATCAGATCACAGGGCTGAGCATGCAGGGCCCTGACCCACATGAGTTTTACCCTAGAAAGACCTCAGATCAAGCATTAGACCAGTGAATCAAAGAAACTTATGGAGATGTAGAGAAGGGTACAAGAGGTTACAAGGTAGCCTCTATCCAGAGTGGCGCAGTGCACCTCACATCTCAGATGATCGCAAGCAAGCTAGTTCGCAAGAAATGACCTACCCAAGTAATTGGATTCATTGTTGACCTCGCCGGGAAGTGCATAGAAGAACTACAGATGATTTGGGCATAGTACCTCATGAACCAACTAGAGCTTGATTGTAGAGGATCGCAGGACCAAGGATATGAGTTCCACTTCAGATGGCTTCTTATATTGATAGATTTCATTACATGGGAGATGCCAGAAGGTGTGACCTTCCCAGACGTCGAGCCCTTTGAGCCTTTAGTTGCGAAGTTCAGTACCTTGTGGTACTCGAGTGATATGAAAAAACAATGGAAATCCAATGCCGTCTTCCACACCTACTACAATCAATTGAAGATCGCAATCCAGTCTACACCGCACATCACTCCGAACACCCTCTACAAGTTTCGGCCCCTAATGAAGTTCAGCGCAGATAAGCAATTTATATACATCACATCACGCGCTGATGAACACAAGCAGTAGTTACAGTCCTATTATAAGTTAATAGAATAAGACTTGGAAGAAATCACCAAGGAGTGGTTGATAGACCTCCTCATCTTAGCAGACCCCATGGAGATTTCTGATATAGACAGTCTAGAACTTGTGCATGATACCCCTGGACCAAGCAAGACCAAGAAATATGAAGAAGTTCAAGATGTCAACAATACTTCTACGAAGACCACTTCGATCTCACCTGCAGAGGGAGGTGATGGTGGAGAGCCAAGTAAGACAAAGTTCGAGCAAAATAAAGGCGAAGTTACATTGCCTAGAGAGGAGGAGGATCCCTCCAAGAAAATAAAGGTTACCCCACCAAATCCTTCATCTAGGAAGAAAGCTAAGGCAACCATAACCAAGTTTGAGATTGTTCTCACTTTGGATGGATTCGACTTCATAATCGCTGCCCTGAATGATACTTCACTAGAGATAATAGAAAAGCAGGAAGCCAAGCAGGAGGAAGTGTTCAGTTGCATCAGGGATGAGCACAAGAAATACGGTCTAACGGTGCAGTTTCCACTACGCCCCTACCATCAAGAGCACTAGAATTAGGTGATGAGCCAACCCAACTGTTGCGCCTCTTTTTTCACCTGAATGGGAAAAATAGAGGTGCTTACAAGCTTAGTTGGGTCAGCTAAGAAAGACAACAGTGAAGGAAAGGGTTAGAAAAATAAACATAAAAGATTAAACTAAGAATTAAACTAAGAAAGGAAAGAACAACTAAACAATTGAGAATAAGGACATAAGAACAAGAAACAAACAAGACTCATGTCACCAATGGAAAGGATTGTATTAGTGAAAAGAAAACACTAAGAAGAAAGAGGACTTTGGGTCTCTTCTTCCTCCAAGGGAGGGCTCTTGGACCCCCACAATTGAGCTCTTCTTACAACTTTGAAACTTGAAAGAAATGGTGAAAGAATCCCAAGATAACCCACTCAAAAGGTGATGTGGATTGCTCAAATGGAAAGGTGCTAGTATTCTCTTGATGAGAAAAGAGGATTCCCCAAGAGAATAGTAGCAGCATAACCTGGAAAATGAATTCCTTGAAAATGTAGTGCACCCATCGCTTTGTTTTAGAGCACCACTTTGAGGTATTGTGCAACCAGCTTTTAGTGTGAAAAGGGTCTGTTTAGGGCAATTTTAGGTCTTTGACTAGCCACCCAGTCAGATCCAACTGAGATTTGGATGTAAAATCAACTTGGAAGCTGAACCAGAAGTGGGTGGGAGGCTGACCAATCTCATAAATGTGTCGCTTCTCAGGTGTGTGCGGCTTTTGGTGACCATAGTCGCGCATCGTACACATGTGCACTTTTCTTGGGTTTCTGGATGGCACATGTGCACATGCGCCCTGTGTAGTCATAGCGCACCTTGATTTTATAACCGGTTGTATAGTTTTGGACCTTTTGGAAATGATTTTTTGGTAATTTTGGTCCATGGGTGAACTCATAGCTATTTGAAGATGCTGGATTCCTGTAACCATTTGCAGATGAAATTTTAGTGATAACAGATGCCCCCTGATGGATGAGGTTAGGAGCATACGTATAGCTGAAGCTCATCAATGTTTCTTCTACTGAGGGTACCATTGTAAGAAAGAGCGATAGTGAGAGTATCAAGAGTGACCTGTTGGAGGGAGAAGGGAACTTGTAGGACCCAACCTTCTGTAAGGTATGTAAAATAAATTGTGTACAAATGAGGCGGGCATGCCCCATGCTCATGTCATGTAACTCAAAAAGAAGGGTTTTGTATAGTAACTGAAACAGTGTGTTGATGTAGACAACTACGACACCCTTGGGGTTGGTCGTGATAAAGGAAGAGGAAAATTTTGAGGAGGAACATACTCTGAACAGTAGTTAATGACACCTGTAAGAAGTATCACGGATTCTGTAGGCATTGATAACCCAACCAAGTTCAGAGGTCTTCAAAAAATATAAGAAACAACTACAATACTCACAAAGTAAGACCTATCGTAACATGAGAAAGTGTTGAAGTCGAATGTTATGGGGGTCAACGACAGAAGGGAGCAATGATGGGTCTCCCTGTGTCATCCGAGACTTTTCATTGGAAAGGTAATGAGAGTCAAGATACTATCACCCTTCTGGAAACTGTGATGATGTCGACAAATAGGGGGACGTGACTCCAAGAAGCAAAGGGATTCGAGAAATCTACTAGGTGAGGTTAGGAAATAAGGAGGTACATGGACGAAGTCAATATTTGTGGAGACTCAAGACTTCCCTTGGTTGGGGATATATGTGAAGTATAAGTAGCCGCAACCGTTCAACTAAGTCGAGTGTCAGGGGGACAACAAGACATGGGATAAATTGTGCCAGAGGCTAGACAAAGTGAACAAACTCAGAGAGAAGAGGTAGGTGGCCTGTGGGATACTTGGAGTTTATGGACAATGTCAATAGGAGGAGATGATAAGGAGTTCCCCAACCAAGGGATACATGGGTTGCGTTTTCCAAGAATATCGCCAAAGGTGACGACAAAAAGCTATGCAACATGCTGGAAATAACGGCTTAATTACAAAAATAATGAAAAAATTTATGGGGATAATAATGCAGATACAAAAATGGGTGCCCCAGTGTAGGATGTCTTGGCCTTGGGATGGGGCAAGTTGGTGGAAAAAAATAAGTGGAGGGTGGGGGCCCCATAGGCTGGTTTCTATAGTAGGGAAATTTATGGAGGGAAATATGAGGATGGGCAAACTGATGATGGGTAAATGATGCTACAGGAGTGCAGTCAAAATAATCCGTGAGGAAGTGCCCTGGGAGTCCGTTGGGAAGGCTAGAAAATGAGGAGAAGGAGTATGTGGCTGATTCACAACATGATGTAATACTATCAGGACTCCCATCCCTAAAGGGTTGAAAACAACATGCGTTTTAAAGTGCCAAGGGGTCTATGAAAGGGACAACTCATGTGGGGGAGAGTGCTACCGGGTGACAGTACCCAAAATGCAATGGAGGTGGTAGTACTGCAGAGCCAGATATGGGGACCCTAAAGGCAAATTTCAGAGGGTGTGAAGGGAGATGCAATTGAGATTCAGAGGGAATGATTACATGCCAGTGTTGATTATATACCTAAAGGGGTTGCGCTGGTGTATGATGATCAAGTACCTGCACACATGAAAACCAAATACCTGACGTGAACAATATCTAAAGAGAATCAAACATAAGATAATTTTGAACATGAGCATGCGTACCTGGACGGGGTATGGAAAAAAGATTAAAACATTATAAAAGAAATAACCTAATGTAGAATGGCTATGCTTAGGTGTAAAATTTCTTTAAGTATAACCCGTTGATGGGTTCTTTGAGAGAGAGGCCCTCGGGGGAAGCCAAGATGTATGCACCTTTGGTGAGGCAATGTTGGATAATGTAGGGGCCATGCCACAGTGACTCAGATTTTCTATGACCGAGGGTATCGTGGGTGATATCATAAGCAAGGATGAGGTCACCTTCGTGAAATGAATAGAGGTTGACATGGCGATCAAAGGTGGCCTTTGACCATTTTTTGGCTACCTCATTGTTATGTAATGAAGATCAACGATCTTCATCCAGGGACTCTAAGTTCAGCAAATGCTGCTCCATTGGAGTAGTGTTAGGTAATAGCTCAATTGCGGTGCGTATGGTGGGAATTTCGCACTCGATAGGAAGAGTGGCCTCCACCCCGTGGACTAGATGAAAAAGTGTGAAACCAGTGGTCATTTTCATGGCTGTACGGTAAGCCCATAGTGCGGAAAATAACATATGGTGCCAATTGGTATTATGTTTGTTAACCATGCGCTGTAACATGGTCTTGAGGATCTTGTTAATTGCTTCAACATGTCCATTGGACTGAGGGTAATATGGTGAGGCAAACTCATGGGAGAATCCTAACCGGAATGAGAGTTCAACAAAAATCTCATTCTCAAAATGTTTCCCGTGATCAAAGACTAGTTGGAGTGGTACTCCAAAGCGGGATATGACGTGATTAAAGAAAAAATGCGCTGCGGTGTCAGCGGTGTTGTTGAAGGTAGGCATGGCTTCAGCCCACTTTGTGAAGTAATCGACTGCGACAATGATGTATTTATGTCCATTTCTAGATGGGGGGTTACAAGTCATGAATTCGATGCCCCATTTACAAAAGGGGCCTGCAGTAATGACTGGGTGGAGAAGAGCAGGTGGTGCTCATGCTTTGTTGGCATAAAGATGACATTTATCGCATCGCTTCACGACATGAATGCAATCGTGAAACAATGTAGGCCAAAAGTAACCTGCATGAATGATTTTATGAGAAGTGGAAATCCCCGAGAGATGGCCCCCACACGTGCCGCTATGGCAGTCATTCAAGACTCTATCGGCCTCGTCAATAGTCAAGCATTGATGGAGTATGGTTTCGACCCCTCTCCAATATAAGATATCTCCAATGAGGAGATGGCAGGGGGCCTGGTGGTGAATATGATGACGATCATCTTGTGAGAGGTGGTTACTGAACTTTTGGGTTCAGAGGTAGATGAGGAGGTCACCGTACCAAGGATCATTCGAAGTGATGTAAAAGAGATGTTCATTGGGGAAGTTGGTATTGACAGGGGCACTGGTAGTATCGGAGGGGAAGGCTATGACAAGTTCGGCGAGGATGAGATCTTTCTTTCTCTTGGGTGTTGAAAATTCGAGATTGTACTCTTGAAGGATAACGATCCATCGGGAAAATTTTCCATTAATTTGCTGATGACTGAGCAAGTATTGCATGGGGTTGGAATCCGCTATGACTTTGGTTGTGTGAAGTAGAATGTAATGGTGTAGTTTCTGGACTGTGAGGATGACTGTAAGGGCTAGTTTCTCTTCGTAATTATACTTCAAGGGTGGCCTTGAGAGGTTTTAACTAATGTATTAAATGACATGCTCATGATCGTCATCGCTGATTTGAACAAGAACTCCTACTACTGAGACAATTGATGCTGGTATGTAGAGGATATAATCGCGATTATAGTCGGGTGAACTAATTAAAGGGGCATTGGAGAGTTCCATTTTAATATCATCGAATGATTTTTGGGCATGTTCATCCCAGTGGAATGGGATGTCATGGCATAGTAAGCAAAGGAAACCGTGTGCTCGAGTGGCATAGTCTGGGCCAAATCACCATAGAAAGTTAGCTTTTCCTTGTAGGCTCTGGAGTTGGCATAAATTCTGGGGGGGGGTGGGATTTCTGTGATGGCCTAGACTTTGAGGGGATCCACGGTAATACCGCTTTGGGAAACGATGAATCTGAGGAGGTGCTTGATAGTGACGCAAAACACACACTTGAGGGGGTTCAAGCGGATGTTGTACCGACGACACCGTTGGAAGATGATCCGTAAATCATCAAGATGCTGGGTGCGTTTTTTGGATCGAGATGTGAGGTCTTCCAAGTATGCGAGGATGATATGAGCTAGATCATGAAAAATGTGTTAAGAACCAAACATCAATATAGCATAGAAAAACCTCAGGAAAAGTACTCAACGCCTTGAAAAATAGATAATTTCAGATAATAAGCCTCTTCGAGGGGGCAACCTCCTTTTACCCCACTTAAATGTTCAAGTACAAGATG
>SNQJ01S0177447.1:0-16579 GCA_010110895.2 Picea sitchensis
AACCCATTTTGTGCCGATCACATTCTTATTCTTTGGTCTTGGAACCAATTCCCAAGTGTCATTTTTCTCTATTTGATCCAATTCTTCATCCATGGCCTTATTCCAAAAATCATCCTTGCTAGATTCTTCAAAACAATTTGTTTCAATTGTAGATAAGAGTGCTAGGTGTGTTTGTTCTGGTGAATGGATTTTTCTTCTAGTCTCAACACCTTCATATTTGTTTCCAATAATATGATCTGAAGGATGATTCTTCTGTACTCGTTTTCTAGGTGTCTTTGGAGATATTTTCTGAACTTGCTCTTATGTTTCTGTCGGATTCTCTTCAACTTCCTCTTCTACTTCATCTTCTTCTTCTTCTTCGAAAAGTTGTTCCATTGATTTGTTTTCTTCTTCCTTTGATTCCGGTCTGCCTGTTTCATCAATTGTTACATTGATTCTTTCCACAACTTTTTTCAATATTAGATTGTAACACTTGTATGATTTCCTTGTACTTGAGTAACCAACAAGTAATTCTTTGTCCACACAAGAGTCAAAATTTCCAATTCTGCCATTTTCTCTTTTGATGTAGCATTTGCTTTTAAAAACTCTGAAGTGCTTCACATTTGCTGGTCTTCCTTTCCATGGCTCGTAGGGAGTTTTATTAATGTTTTTTATGAGCATTACTCTGTTTTGAATGTGAACTTTTGTATGCACTACCTGTGTCCAAAATATATCTATCAGTTTGGAATCCATTAGCATTGTTCGAGCCATTTCCTATACTATCCTTTTCTTTCTTTCAACAAATCCATTCTGTTGAGGTGTCCTAGCAACGAAGAATTGTGTTTTTATTCCATGATTGCTGTAGTAGTCCATAAATTCCTTTGAAGTGAACTCTCCTCCATTATCAGATCTCAAGCATTTGATTCTTGAATCCATCTCATTTTCAACCATTTCCTTGTAGATCTTGAAGTTTTCAAAATCTTCTGACTTGTTCTTGAGAAAGCAAACTGCAGTCATTCTTGTATAATCATCAACTAATAACATAAAGTATCTCTCACCTTTTAAGCCCTTTGTTGTAGTTGGTCCAACTAGATCAATATGCACAATTTTCAGTGGTCTTGTCGTTGAATATTCCTTTGATTTGAACCTGGTATTTGTTTTCTTTCCTTGTTGACAATGCTTGCATAAAGTGTTGGTTGGTTTCGTGATCCGGGGAATTTCTCTGATTTCTTCTCTTTTGCTGACTCTGATAAGGTTATCAAAATGCATGTGACCCATTATTTTGTGCCATAGAAAACTTTCATCTTCCTTTCCTAGACAACACTTTCATTTTTAATTTCACTTAACACTTATATGTTGTTTGAAGTTCTAGCAGCTGTACCAACCAATTTCCCTAAACCTTCTCTTCTTATCTCACACTTTTGTGAATCGAAAGTAACTTTATGACCTTGGTCACACATTTGACTCACACTTAGAAGATTATGTTTCATATCTTCTACCAGTAGAACATTTTGTGCCTTTTCATTTTTGTTCCCAATCCAGACTATGCCTTCTCCAATGATTTTGGCTGAATTATCATTTCCGAAGGAGATTGATCCATTTCTTTCCTTTTTCAATGTAAGAATTTTTTTTCTATCACATGTCATGTGTTTTGAACACCCATTTTCAACATACCAAACATGTTTCTTTTTCTTATCTTGTAGAGCGACTGTGCATTGTTCATTGCTATATTGATCTTGCTTTCTTATCCATGTCATTTTCTGAGGTTCTTGTCTGTGACCATTGTTATTCTGTAGAGGTTCTTTAGGAGGGACTGTCATTCTACAATCTTTGGCCACATGTCCAAAATTGTTACATTTGTAACATTCCAGTTCAGTGCTCAAAGATTCAAACCTGTTGTAACTTCTTCTTTGAGTTTCACTAGGTCTTCTTGAATAACCCCTTTGTGTATGACTCTCAAAGTTGTTATTGTTATTGTTGTTAGATTTTCAATTCACAGCTTTATGTCCAAAATTATTACATGCATAACATAAACCAAAAAATATAGTTTGATACCTGGGAGTTGAAGATATTCTGAAAGGAGGTTCTCTTATGAATCCTTCTTCTTCTTGAGACCTATCTTTCTGTTGTTGATTCTGAAATCTGAATCTTCTCGGTGGAGGAGTGTCCCTGTAATCTTCCTTGTATATCTTCCTATCCCCTTTGATTGTTTTTGCATAGCTTTTTGGATTTGTTTCTTGATCTGCTGTTTTGGAGCTTGATCCCTTTTCTGTCTGATTGTATCCAAGTCCAGACTTGTCAAGATGAGATTTTTGACTGCTCATAATGTCATCTAGAACTTTTGAGTTATTCTACATATTTTTATTTTTAATATCCTTTCTTAGTGTGATAATCTATGCTTCCAAGTTTCCAATGATCTTGTACTTTTCGTCTAGTTGTTCTTTGAGTGCTTCTTCAATTCTTTTATCTTCTTCTATTTGAACCTTCAATTTTGTGATCATTTGTTCTAGTTCTTGAGTGTCCTTTTTCTTATCTAGTTCTGCTTGTAGTTTCTTGTTTTTCTTATTTTCTCTTCTGATAACTTCTATGGCACACATTAATTATTCTCGATAGTCAACTTCTGCCTCTTCAATTTCATGTTCGACTTCTTCATATCCTTCTTCAACTTCTTCATATTCTTCTTCGAAGTCTTCTTTGTCAGAATCTTTTACTGCCATGAATAAAACTCTTCCTGTCTCACTGTCATTGATTTCATCTTCATCTGATGATGATATGTCTTCTTTGATGCATAAGCTTTTCTTGAAATATTTCTTTGTAGTTCTTTTGCCTTTATATGTGTGTTTTACTTTTGAGTAACCTTCATCATTTCTCTTTTTCTTATGAGGACATTTGTTAGCAAAATGACCAATACCATCATAATTAAAACAAATTAAAGGAAGATGACCTATATACCTATAGTTGGTTCCCTTGTTCAGTCTTTTGATGAAGTTGGCCACTTCATCATCATCTTCCGAGACGTCACTGTTGCTTCCATATTTTTCTTGTTCCTTCTTCTTTTGATTTGATCTTTTGGATGCTTTGAAGGCTGCTTCTTTTACATCTAGATTTTCCTGTTCAGTTCTCATTTCATATGCTGTGAATATTCCATGCATTTCGCCCATGCTTATTGATTTTAGATCCGATTTTCTTCTAGTGATGATATCTTAGGGTTGAATATCATAGGAAGAGATCTTAGTACCTTTTGAACAATTATAGATTCTCTGATTTCTTCTCCCAATCCGATGATTGCATTCAGTGTTTCATTGACTCATAAAAAATAGGCTACAATATTCTCATCTTCCTTCATTTTTAGTTGTTTGAACTGACCTCTGTAAGTTTGAAGCTTTGCTTCTTTGAATTTTGTATCTCCTTCATAAATATTTCGAAGCTTGTCCCAAATCTCTTTAGCGGATTTACAATGTGAAACTTTGGTGAATACCGTATCTCTTTAGGTTCTAACAACCGATACATGACCTGTAGTGCTGTAGCCCGCATATGTACGCACCCTATATGTTATGCAACCAGTGTATGTATGCTACCAAACTGTTATGCATCCTGCATATGCCTTCTGAAAACTAGGGTTTCCTTTTTCTTCAAAACTTCTGATCCTCTGTAACTTCTTTCACATAGATATGTAACCTACCACTATATCCAAACTCAAATTGTACCCTGTGCATGCATCCTCATATATAAACTTTACTCGAGGCAAGTATGTATCTCTCTAGTCATGTGTCATATAGGTATGTGTAATCATGAACAAGTATAATATCCCTCACATGATCTTAGTCATCAACCCCTTTCTGATATTCAGTCTCTCAATACATCAACTACTACAGAAATACAAGATCTCAACCATGTACCATAAAAACCCTTAGCCATATGCCAAGAAATATAAGATCTACCTCACAAGAAGTATCAATGATGAATATAACGGCACTATATTTTTGTAGATGTGACTTATGCAGAAGATCCCATGAATCCACTAGTCTCTCTAGGGAGAATACTCAAATATCCATTACCATTCCTCATGCATACATCAAAATCTAACTATTCATAGAAATAGGACATACATTTTGAACCAATGGATGAATCTGATGTATCTGAGCACTTTAGACCCTCGTGGGAGCTTGATCTTAGAATCTAGAACCTCTTCATATTCATCTCTTCAAGTTTCCATGGATTTACCAACATGTACGTAGCTTGTACACAGACAGCTCGTGTATAACTCAACATGTATGCAACTTGTACACAGACGGCATGCGTATAACTCAACATGTATTTACCTTGTACACAAACAACCTGCGTACACCTCAGAAAATAGGGTTTTTCTGTAATTCCGATAATTTTTCCGTCAACCCTTCAAGCTACCTCAGACGTTCGTCACTTCAGATGTTTCCACAAGTATTTACAAGAAGCTTTACACAAGAAAATATATATACAATATGTACAAGTGTGTGTATAATGAGTGAGCTTTGCCTCTTATTTATATCTTCATGTAGCCTTACACTTTCCTTATTTTAGGGCTTCTTCATTTAAAATAGTTTCTTTTGCAAAACACTTTGAGCCTTGGGGGCTTCTATAAGACTTATGAGGGGTTCTCCAACTTCATATGGTCATAGTTCTCTAATCGTGAGGAGTTATGTGACGTTCCACATACCAACGCAAATGAAATGACAAGCACTATCCATATAGGATATTTTCATTGACAAATTAACTATCCTTCATATAATTATTCCTCAAATAATCATGGGTTATCTCACTCCGCAAAGCATCTTCCCGTGAGGGATTTCACCATAAGGGAACCACTTTGGAGTTCATCCATTTTTTCTTCTTATCAACCATGACAACACAATAATGAGTCATATTTACATAAAACAAATTTGGGTCCATTACCCAAACCTTGTACCATGGGGCTTTCTTCAAGGGTTGACATCAATGACAACCAACCTTAATCAACAAAGATTTGGATATGAGGTGTACTCCGATTGGTTTGGATCTCAATCGTACTCCTGATTTGGGGAGATCCTAACCTCTTTTTCAATCTATAAAAGGGACCTTCTCTCATAAGGAAAGGCTAATAGTTAATGGAGAGTAATGGTTGATATCTTTTTGCTTATGGTTTGTGATTAGAATATTGTTAGCATTTATTTGGCTTTGAGAATTTCAATCTGAAATAAAGGAGTCAGTTGATGGTGATGGATATCATGGATGCATTATGGGTATTGGAGCAATGAACTTGTTGGAAGGAGCTTCACAACACCAAGGCATTGGTTGTAACTCTTCCACTATTTATCAATACAATAACATATTCTCTTTCCTATAAATATTGTTAATTGTCTTTATTACATTTCTCCTTGGTCATTTGTATAGATTTGTCAAAATATTATTGTTGCTTTAGTTGGTTAGTTTGTTCCCTTATACAAGTTTCCATCTCAAATATTTTGATCAATATGGGAGATACAATTACAAAGGATGACCTTCAGTCAAAAGGTAAGAGTCTAGTCTTTACTAGTTAATATTTTGATTATATAACTATAAGAAAATAAATGAATTTGTCCATTAAAAAAATTGGTGATTGGTTAATCAAGTGGTCAATTCAATTCCATCATCAATTGATCCCACTCTTCCTTCGACAAGTGAAGTCGATATTGCTCAGGTTTTTCTCATCTCTTCAGATTATTTGGGACTAGGGGGAATTTCACTCATTCCCATTGAACCCCCTCCATGTACTGAGATCATTTCATTTGATTGGAATAGACTGATATGACCTCACCTTCCTTTGTACCTACCTTTCGAAATCATTGTGCAGGTTTGAAATATAAACATATGTCACACTATAGTAGACGAAGGTGTTTCTATTAGTATTTTATCCTCAACTTCTTGGAAAGCGCTAGGTTCCCCTCAACTTGTGCCCGTTAACCAAAACCTGTTAGATTTTGAAAGAAGACCTAGTGACTATTTAGGGATCCTTCCTCAATTACCTATTACCTTAGGAGGAAAAACCATCCATATTGATGTGATGATAGTCCAAGGACCCTTGGATTTTAATTTACTCCTTGGGAGAGACTATGTTTATGATATGAAAGATATTGTGTCCACACTCTTTCAAGTGATGTATTTCCCTCATAATGGAAACATTATGACCATTGATCAACTTTCATTCATTGGCCCTCATATGATGACCAACCATCCAACTTCCCTGATTGTTCCCAATGTAGTGGTGTCCACCTGATAATAAGTTAATTATGTGGCGACATGTTGCATGTTTTCAACTATCAATGAGAATGAGCCTCTCGTAGTATGCTCAGATTCTTTTGACCTGGATCCGGTAGTTGGCATGGTGATCTCTTCAATAGGGATATTAGAGCATGATATCCCTACCCCTATTGCGTCCCTTGACATGTATTCCTTTCAGAGCATTGTTCTTCCGTCCAACGAATATCTCCTGGAAGCCATGATCAAGGAATGTCCCTTGATATGTGTTCCTTCCAGAGCATTGTCCTCTTGGAATAGATGATCAAGTTGGAGCCATGAGCATAGTTTTTCTGTCTCTGTGGCAAGCTCGTTAAAAAATGAAACAAAAGTATAGGGATTGAACCCAGAGCTATGAGCATAGTTTATTTTTGATTTCAAGCTCATTCAAAAATGGAACCAATCCCTTTGATCATAGTTCATTATCCATGTCAAGATTGTTAACAAATCAAATAGACCATCTCCCATAGATTCGAGTCTTTCACTAGATCTTGTACTTGAACCTTCTTTTAATTTGCCTATGTTGGTTGATCCTCTTTGTTCTTTTGGTGAACATTCCACTATTAGTAGCTAGGAGTCTAATAGAGTACAAAAATTGGTGACCACATAAGATATGAAGATGAAACGAAGCCTAGGGGGTATGTCTCTAGCCTCTGGACATCTTACTGGAGTTAATCCACCAACTTCTTAAGATGGGGGAAAAATACCAACTACCGATGGGTATCACTCAAAACCTCTGGACATTACGTTGGGAAGTTCCAAGCATAGTTTTGATTTGTTTTGCTTAGTATTTTTTCTTTCTCATGCTCGTTAATAGATGAAGATAGGTTACCGAGTATACTTTTATCACTTTTTTAGACCCATAAAAGATATACGAAAAAGTAACCCTTTAGAATTTCCTTTAAGCTATTTTCATACTCTCTAAATATGAAAATATTATCGAGCGAACTTGTCTCCTTTCACACTTGTTAAAGGATTTGAAGGGCTATCTTTTGAGCAATAGTTTAACCCTTTTTCGGTCACTTTAGACTAACTACGAAAAATGAATATTCTAGTCAATCAAGGCTCGAAGATTTCTCCTAGGTATTATTTTACACTTTTTCGGGCTCGGGGGACTAAATTTATGAAAAAGTTAATCCTGGAGTTTTCCTTTAAGTGTTTTTCAAACTCCCTAAACATGAAAAAAAAATGAGTTTACTTTCCCTGGACTCATAAAACGTACATTGAAAGATCCATATGGGACCGAACCACTCCTTCCTAGTGTTCATTAAAAATACTCCGAAGGACTCATCCAAAGGATGAGATTACACTAAAATCATATGTTATCCTTTTCAAGCTTGTGTAAAACTAAATAAGTATTCACCAGAAATGGTGGGGAAAAATTGGGAATGGAATTGGTATTAAATTTTATTAATGTTTTGGCAGCAAGTCACTCTTGAACATGGCACTCTTTCACTTATCATGTCAGATTGGGAAATTCACTTGTCTCTTGTTGGTCATACTTTTCTCCAAAGTTATATTTTGGTATGTGATCCTCATTTTGAGTCAGAGCTGCCAAGACAATTGTAGTGTCATCAATATGTTCAAGATAATTCCTACCAAAATATTTCTATCGTGTCAACCATTTTTTGCAGTATCAACCATTCCCGAGTTAGTCCTAAATCACTCTATACTCTGATCTACTTCAAATCCTTGTACCTGTTTCATGTCGTTGATGGGGGATACATCAAGGCTCTTCTATGATAGATCACTTCCTATCAACATCAAAACATTATCTAGGAATATGATTTGGAAACCTTCAGTGCCTTGGGACTTGCATGCCTCAATGAGAAGTTTCCTCGCTTTCAACGATAGGTTTTCATCATCGAACTTCAATTGAAATATTCTATGAGTGCTTGAATTCAAATCATTTATTCACATTCAATAGAATGTACTTGTGTACCTTAAGGGCCATTTTCATCATTGATGGTTTCTTTCACATTTGTTAATGATTTTCATCATTGACTAGTAATCATATAATTTCTATCATGTTCGACTTCGACACCTCTATTCACATGGTTAGGTTTGTACTTTGGAATGGTGGGGATGGATACCTTGGATTATATCTGATGGATCCAGGATGCGATGGAGTATTTTGAGTATGTATTTTTACATAGATCCACATTGTATGTCTCACGACTATGTTCAAATTTGAGTTATTAAGACATATATCCACAATGTATTTTTTGTGGCTATGTTCATATTTGAGATATCATGGCATGGATCCACACTGTAATTCAGTGGCCATGACCTATCTTACTTGACATGGATATTTGTATGTAATATATTATGCCTTGAGTCATTTGTATTATGAGTATGGGAATTCCTGCCTTAGTAATAATATTGTGATTCCTTGTTTGTTGTTGACAAGTCTCCAACCGATGAGTTCTTTGTTTCAATACCCACACAACAAAGTATTTCATCTCTCACCCCTTTATAGCTTCATACTTTGGGGGGCATTCTGTTACACAATATTTTTTCACAATTGACGATGTTGACTTATCCTATATCATCAAAATCCTAAAAGCCTTGATTGTTGAAGAAGAATCTTTCTTTGAAAGAAGGAAAATAGGTCATTAAAACCCTATTTCAAGAGAGTGTCGCATGTTACACCATTGAAACATGAGACACCCTTAATTGTCGCATGGTGCACCTCTGTAGGGTGTGACAATGTCTCAATTTTCTCCATTGTAGGGCGCAACGTTGTCTAAAAGATGATAAAAAGATGAAATTCATGAAATTTCTAGAAGATAAGCTTCATATATGAAGTGTTCTCCGATCGGTTTGGATCTCACCTGTACTCTTGATTTGGGGAGATCCTAACCTCTTTTTAAATTTATAAAACATACCTTCTCTCATAAGGAAAG
The DNA here is from genome assembly GCA_010110895.2 of Picea sitchensis. Lineage (NCBI taxonomy): Eukaryota > Viridiplantae > Streptophyta > Pinopsida > Pinales > Pinaceae > Picea > Picea sitchensis. Next base: position 9,177 of record SNQJ01S0177447.1, read on the forward strand.
GATACTAGTTAATTGAGAGTAATGGTTGATAACTTTTTGCTTCTGGTTTGTGAATAGAAGATTGTTAGCATTTCTTTGGCTTTGAGATATTCAATCTAAGCTAAAGGAGTAAGTTGATGGTGATGGATCTCATGGATGCATTGTGGGTATTGGAGAAATTAACTTGTTGGAAGGAGATTCACAACACCAATGCATTTTTTGTAACTCTTCCACTATTTATCAATACAGTAGTAAGTTCTCTTTCCTATAAATATTGTTAATTGTCTTTATTACATTTCTCCTTGGTTATTTGTCACAGATTTGTTGAAATAATATTGTTTCTTTTGCTGGTTAGTTTGTGTCCTTATGCAGGTTTTCATCTCAAATCTTTGGATCAAGCTAGGAGCTATAATTATAAAGGACCAACTTCAGTAAAAAGGTAAGAGTCTAGTATTTACTAGTTAATATTTCAATTATATGAATCTAAGGAAAGAAACATGTTCTGTGTTGTTTTGTTCTAGTTTTGGGTTCCCAGACTAGGGAGATTGGTTTCTGTCTTCATAAATGATTTTTTCCATTAACAGTAAGGGTTATGGAGGTCACGGGTTCATCCCCTGTTGACTCCATAATTTTACATAACTATAACCATTAATGGCCAATGGGAGGCTGCCATGTGGCAGCCTCACATTGGATATCCCTTGCCATATGTCAACATGTAATTGGACCAATAACTTGTATGATCTGCCAACACACCTGCCCAGGCAATGTACGACCAGTCCACATGGCACCTTGGGGTGTGGCCATGTCATTTGTACGATCTGTATAGTCATGTTCCATGTGTCACCCTTCCAGTGGTGACACATGTCACCTTTCCCCTTTCAATTTGACTTTTTGACCAAGTTGTCTTGAAATTTTACTAGCCATAACTTTTGCATATGAACTCCGTTTGACTTGTTGTTGGAAAGCTAATGACGAGATCTACGCATTGATGGTTTTTTCAAGAGAATTTTGTATGGTCAAAGTTTGAGAATTTCTGAACCATTCTGGACATATGTGGATGTTCCAGATACTCCTGAGCCTCTTTGAGAATTTTGGGATCCACCTGGATCAGTCAGACAGTTTGCCGGATATCCGAAAAACCTGTATATATTTAAAATAGAATGAGATTAATGGCCTGTAACATTTGTGTGCCTATTGACTAGTACCAAGGAAATAACTTTTTTTAAGCTTATGATATTGATTGTGATATTTATTCTAACCAACAGATATATCTAGACTATCCAACCAAAGGACGAGGAGAATACCTAGGAACAACACGAACAACTGTAGTAGGCTAAGAATAAGCACCAAGTAAAGAGGGATTAAAAGCCTGTAGAATGTATAATTTTCTTATTAGTGTGAAAAGGAACTGCTACAATCCAAAAAATATTCAATTTAGTCATAATCACTATTTTATTTATTGGGGTAGGACACAATGGTGTTTCTCATGTATTCTCTTCATTTCTAATAGAAAATAAAATATTGCATCCCTTACAAGACATAGATGAGGCTAATGGGGGTGGCGACAGTGAAGGGATACTATGTATAGCCACCACAATTGGATCCTACATCAACAAAAAATGGACCCATGATCCTCCACAACTGGTGCAATGATATTCCTATCCATCCTCCACCATTAGCGCAATGATACGCCTATCCATCGAGGCCCAGGGTGGGAATGATTGTTTCAATGTCCCAGAAAAACCATCACCCAATACCCCTAAGTTTTTATACAATGCGTAGCATTGACATTGACTCCGAGATTGAGCTTTGAAATAATACGTAGAATTATAAAATATGTAAAACAACTAGCTTCCCATTTCACAGTGTATGGGCATGTTAGAATGCATATGCACCACACGAATGCATTCCTAACAATTGTGATGAGGGAAGGACTGTTGACAAGATTTTTTTCATTTTCCTAGCAATTTACATCGCATTTACAGATAAAAATATATCATTATAGCTTGAAATATTTTTTAGAGAAGAGGTTTTCATTGCTAGAGTAACACAAGTGTGTCACTAAGATGATTGGGTATGATTACCATATCATATATAATTAATGAAAATAGAATGTGGGTGGTGGATTCTTTGTCTCAAAAACATGAGGAGGAAGGTTCTCTACCGGCCTTATCCTTACCCATGCCTAATTGTCTCATGGAGTCCTACCAATAATGGAGGACCAACAATGTTGTGATTCACCTCATCCATAAGATTCAAGAGGACTGTAATCCACCACACATGGAAACACGATACCTTGAAGTGTAAAGCATGCATTTTTTTAATATATAATTTTGAGTTGAAACCCTAAGTGTTGTAGGAGTTACATTCATCTCCTTCCATAAGTAACTCTAGGATTCACAACACCTATGCACATGTTAAGCACTTTTTATTTTGGGAAGGAATGAAAAAAGACATCAATAATTTTGTAGCCTCACGTGACACTTGTTAATGGAACAAAGGGTAGATAGATAAGACTCTTTGGTAATTTTAACCACTTCCGATCCCAACCACTATCTGGACTGACAATCCAATTGGATTTTAGAGTGAGCCTTTCAACAATAAACAACATCAAATTGAAATCATGACATCATTGTATTTTCCTCAAACACAATATTTCTCAATGCATACGCGTGTAGACATTCAACATATACCATTTGAACAAATTTTCTCAATAATGATACCATCATTATTACTTAAAACCATGGACCTATGACCATAAATTTGGGTATGACATGCTGAGTCTGGAGAACCCAACCCATTGTCCTCAAACACAATATTTTTCAATGCATAAGCCTACAGACCTTCAAAATATACCATTTTAACAAATGTTCCCAATAACGATACCATCATTATTACTTAAAACCATGGACCTATGACCATAAATTAGGGTATGACATGTTGAGTCTGGACAACCCATTGATTTGAGGCAGGCAAGCATATATCTATCTATCTATCTATCTATCTATCTATCTATATCTATCTATATCCACTAAGACCAATTAGGTCTTAGTGGTAATCATCATTATCATCATCATATTCAACTATCAACACACACACCCAACAACAAGAAGGCTATGCCTCTAACTCCACACCATCCAAGCAATAATGACCCCATTCACACCTCTAACTCCACATTTTACACACATTGGAGGAACATTTATATCAATTCTTAATGGCATTATCCCCAAACACAATTGACATTGTAAATGAGTAGTATTCACCTCATAGTGAAAATGCTCACCTAGGCCTTAAGTATGTCGACATTATGGACATTGAGGTTCTATCTATTCATCTAATCTCTCATCATTACTTACATTACTTGAAATGAATGTAGATTTATGAGAGGCAATATTATTTCCTATTACCATGATGTTTGATTTCTCCATAACATCTTGATTCTTTATCCAATACTATAATGTCTTCAATTGAATGTTGTAATGATGGATTTTTTTCAACATTTCTTCAATGATGTTTTATAGAGAATGGTTTTGACCAACAAAATAAACATCAAATTGAAATTTAGGGAAGATGAAAATTTCTACTTTTCTTTTCAATTATCTATACATAGTATCTTCATCTTTTTGACTCCTAAAGTTGCCAAACTACCTTTGTACATTCTTTTCACCAACATATATTTTGACAGTCAATGGGTATTAAGTACCTAAAATAATATAAAACATATTTGGATATCATGTAGAGTAGTAGGTTGTATGTATCTCCACCCCATGTAGTCTTGGTACAAGTCCAATCATTCTAACAATTTGGGAAGTCAAAGGAAAGATTAGAATTGGTATGAAAATACAAATGACAATAATATCTATGAGATATTTTGTTGGCGTAATGTATATTCTCCCATTCTATCATCCAAAAAATATATTACCATCCTTGGTGAAAACATAACGTGATGTATGTTGAGGTTTATTGATGTGCCAACACCTAAACTGATTTCCAATAAAATTCAAATATTGTACCTTGAATGTAAATGCATACACTTACAATAAATTTTCAATAGAACTTGTAGAGGATGGAAAGTTTAATGTAGATTTTGGATGAAAATTTCAGTGAGCAGTTCTTCACCACAAAACTCACCTCTATGGGAGTTGGTAGTAGAAATGGAGTGTGGAGGGATTAGATGCATAGGATTTGAGGATGAAGATATCTAGGGGTATGCAGAGGGGAAAGAACCTCTACATTCCACATATAATTTCCATGTGAAATATGGGAGGGATGATTACAAAGGAAAATGATGTGTAGTAAGGGAATGTGGAGCTCACACCTACAATGAAAAAATGGGATGTGTGGGTAGAAGAGAGATAAATAATGATGAATCAAATCTAATGTGTTTATCCTTAAATGTACATCTTGGACATCATATTTTTTCATATCATACATATCTTCCCACTATGACTATGTAAAAAGAAATTGTGTTTGTTGAAAACCCATTGTAGCATGTTTATCACGACCATATTGAATAATATCACCCTCTATATTCAAAGTATCCTCAAGTCTAACAACCACAATATCCTTTGGAAAAGAAACATCACATAAAACTTCCTCCTTTGAAAAAGTTTCTAAAAACATATCGATGAAAACATCATCAAGATCATCAAAGCAAGTTATGGACATAACAATCATAGGCCAAAAACAATCATTACTTCTCCCACTAGCATCCATGAGAAAAACTAAACTTTCATCTTGTCTTCTTGAATGAGGAAAATATCATGCACAGTCATAATCATTTCCACTTTTCAATTAGGGTACTTTGTTGCGTTGCATGAAATATTGATAATTTCTATACTAGAAAATCAGGCATTGAATGATGTTTACCTAGAAACACAAGAGGAATCCTCTCTCACCAATATTCCATGGTATTATTATTTGTCTTTTAAGTAGCATCAAGGTTTATTGGATCAACCAAATAAGATTCTTGTATGGATTCCATTAGATCTTCAAAAGTGTCTTCATACCTCATCCATCCATATAGTTAGCCTTTCGACAACAAACAACATCAAATTTTAATAATGGAATCATTCTATTGTCCTCAAACACAATAGTTCTCAATGCATAAGCATGCATACCTTCAACATATACCAGCTAAAAAAATGTGCTCAATAATGATACCATCATTATTACTTAAAACCATGGACCTATGACCATAAATTTGGATATGACATGCTGAGTGTGGACAACCCATTCATTCGGGGTAACCATAAATTTGGGTATGACATGCTGAGTTTGGACAACCCATTGATTCGGGGAAGCCATAAATTTGGGTATGACATATTGAGTTTGGAAAACCCATTGATTCGAGGCACACACACACACACACACACACACACACACACACANTCAACTATGAGCACATGCACCCAACAAAAAGAAGGAAATGGCTCTAACTCCACACCATCCAAGCAATAATGACCCCATTCATCAATGTGTAAGTACATTATATGTAAGAGATAAAAAAAATGTTTTTTGGATCAACCAAATAAGTGATAGGATTGTTTTCCACCTCTATCAAATATAAGAAACCCAACCAACTCTTGATTTTTCCCATTATTGTATTAGGCAATTGTGGCTACATGCCAAAAGGATTTCCGAGTAGAACACATTTAACCATTTTTATACAAGGCTGTCGCTTACTCTATGTGCATGCCTATGTATATAGTAAAGGAGTGGTGGATGAGATTACTTCAACCTTCTAGGATTATGCACATATATCATAAATTTGATACACAAATATACTATGTATCATTCACCATAAACCAAATCTACACTTTTCAAATATTCAAGCATGAATTATGGCTTGAATATATGAATGACATGTATTCCACATCATATAGTTCATTTATGTAACTCCTTAGGCATGTTGGAAAATTTGTGGGCAACGTATTTATTACACTAATATAAGCCAAAACTTTGCACATTCACCACTAATTCAGAGCATTGATGTACATAACAATGTTGGGTATGCATGGGATCCTTTAAACCATTTATGTGAATCAATAAATATACACCAACAAAGAATATGAAAGTGTAATATGATGGGCAAGTAATTTATACTACCTAAGCATGAAATGTTCATTTCCCATTAAATACAAAATATTGAGCACCCATAATATTCACAATCAATTCTAGGCATACATTCATTTTCAAATCAAAGAGTAAAAATCTATATAAGGGTCTCAATAACTAGTAGGCAATCACTACCTCCTTCAAGTATATTTCTCATTCAAGAGCACTATCCAGCCATGAAAAAATATATCCATAGGCTTGAACTCTAAATTACACATTTCCTCCATTCACCAAGCCATACAAACTGTCATTCAAGGCTTCAAATTATGGGTAACCTAAATCTTTGACAAAGTAACCCATGCATGGAAACATAATAACCTCATTATGTCATGCAACCAATGCTATCAGGATCAAAGTTCTGCCATGAATTTTTAAGTGAAACACAAACCTATCATGTCCATAAAATAAGCTACTCACAGTTGAATCAAAGGAAATAACCCATACCATGACTTCATGCCCAAAAAACCACAAAATTAATTAGGAGAAATGAACTTCCAACAAAATTTTCCATGGCTAAATTAGTGTTTTCAAAGGTTGGGAAAGGACATACAAAGAGCAATAAATTTGTGGGATTTTCCCCCAATATTGAAATACTATGAACTTATTTTGGGTTTGACCCAAGAATGGTCAATGGTAATGTGCCAAGGAGGGGATAGGTTCAAGATTCAAAGCTTGACAACTTCACAATTATATAGATAAACAAGTGTTGTGGCCAAGTGTAAATGTCGCGGAAAAACAATAATGGGTTGTGTTATCACTCCAAGAGTCACCCTTAGACTGCAAATGGGAGTAAGCTTGGTAACATACAAATTGATTTAATTTTAGTTTGAGATCAAGGATTAGCAAGACTTTAAAGAAAGGAAAAGACAATATATATCATTGTAGATCAATGATGGACCATTGGGCTATGGATTCGTAAACAATATGCTCATTGAAGGCATTTAATCTCCCTATCAAAAAAATGATTTGTATAATGATGAAGAGAAGAATAAGATAATAACATAAATATGAATTTTCACTAAGCAAAGATCCTCTCTGCAAAGAGAATTTATATGTGTATGAATAGTAAACAATGATAAATAGGCAAGCTTACAACAGATCCTCTACCACATCAAGAATTTATCAATCAAAGGAAAATTTTAATCCTTAAAATCAACAATACGTTCAAACAAGATGAAGAATAGAAAATAGAACATAGAAGACAAATATGATGAAACAACTCATATGAATCTTCAATAACAAACAATTTACAACCACATGCCCCTCCGACTTACAAATTGAAATATATAGTCAAAAACATTTCTCAA
>SNQJ01S0177448.1:0-19813 GCA_010110895.2 Picea sitchensis
TTCTCTGGATATTTATTATTATTATTAAATATATTGATTTAATTAAGATGTTGTTTATTTATAAAATTGGTTTTTTATATTCAATCTTCTTCTTTTTTATTATTATTAAATATATTGTTTTAGTTGGGATCTTGTCTCCTTTCGAGTATGTATACCATTCAATGTCATTGAGTGTGGACAAAGCGTTTATTTCTTATAGGTTATTTTTATTATTATTAAATATATTGTTTTAGTTGGGATCTTGTCTCCTTTCAAGTATGTATACCATTCAATGTCATTGAGTGTGGACAAAGTGTTTATTTCTTATAGGTTATAAGTTTCAATATGAAGGTTCATGTGTAACTCCATTCACACTAAATATGTTTACCATTCACACTAAATATGTTTACAAGGTATTAATATCATTAATCATAAAACCATAAAATAAATAGACATAACTTAGAAAAAATGGCCCTAGGCTTAAGCATAAATACAAATTCATTAAACTACCACATGGAGTCACCTAGCACAAAGTAGTCTCAATCAATCCTAATAGGATTAATTTCCACAATAAGCATCCCTCATCGTTTCATAGTCTGTGAGACTATGAGCACCAAAGTCAAAAACTTGTCATTGTTATACATGGTAGGAGGAGGTCCATTGTTCCTTCTCTCGATTCTCTCCTTGAGGGAACAACTAACCATTAAATATGTGCAATCGAAGAAACAAATTCCGAGGGAGGCACCAAGTGGCTCCTTGCTCATGTTGCAAGGAGTTACTTCCCAAAACTCTAATTAGGAGTTGCCCCCCAATCAATGTTTGTAGGCTTAGCTTCCACTATAACCATCACCTATGGTTACTTGACTAAGGATGTTTCTTGGTCTCCGAGATTGTGGGCACTTTTATTTCATAATTTGTAATTTCCCAAAGCCCAAGGAAAGTGAGGGAGATTGACATAATAATGGGATATCCTACCACTGTCACCTTAATAGAAAATCCCCACTTTTAAGGGATATACAATCTCTAACCCAGGGGAGGCATCCCCAGTAACCTAAAGGGATGAAAAATTAGGGTTATGGTCAAGATATATCCCCCCTCTCACTCGTTACCAAAGTCACTAAGTGTATGTCTAAAAAATTTAGGTTAATGAAGTGCTTAATGTACCTTCTTGGAACAAGACAATATAACATGCATATACAATAATCCCAAGTACAAATATGATAATAATACCTCGGTAGATGATAAACAATGACAATAAGTGCTAGATGATACAAAATTTCAGCAATGTAAATGTTAACAACAACAAAAAGGGTATTTTGTAACAACTGCAAAAAATTCACCTCATAATTGCATGAATTTATAGTGAAAAATTAGCATTTAATGAATAGATTAATTAACAATTATCTCAACCGATTTATGGGTAGTTTGGCTAGAAATTAGGGTTAGTATTGTAGCAAAACTGCAGCAATTAAGATGGTGGTAGTAATGTTTTGTAACACCAACCACTTAGTGATGGTTAGTAGAATCTTGAGAGAATAAGGTTTGAGTGTTGTTTGGTCATAATCCTTCACAAGAGCGAGTAGACAAGTGCCTTTTGGGATATGGAGTCATTGCAACAACAGTAAATACTTGGAGAAATAGAGTGATAATGCTTGTCTAAGGAAAATATATAATTCTAGAGGTGTTGGCGCTAGAGGCCTCGGCATTCCAAGTCTTAGACAAATTTGCTAGAGTGGCAGGCACTTCTAGGCTGTAAAATACCTGCTCTTTAACTTTTGAAATATGTAATAGAAGAAGACCTCTAGAATATGACTTCTAAAGTGAAACACCTTAGGGATTTAGAATCCTTAATATAGAAAATAGATTCCTTGGCAATTCTCAGGGTGGAAAAGGCTAGAGAGATAAAGAAGCACCTTATGTTTCTCATCAAGGATGAAATAAATTTCATAATCTGCAATGTGGAAACAGTATAACTACAAACATTCAATGCATAAGAGAAAGTTTCATATTTTACTCACATCACCAAGGATACTCAAGCATTAAAAGGTACCACCACAAAATAGCCGAGAAACATTCAAAGCATTTCCTCCAAGAGATAGCGCACTAGTGCAATAAACCATAAAACCCAAAGATAGTGAAAATTGTAGTCTTCTTAGCCACTAGGGAGAAATTTACAGTGCTCCCTCTTTTGAGAGGAGATTTATCATGAAAAAGGCTTGAATTTGGCTATACATTTTTATATGGAAACCTAGCAATTATCCAACAGTGCATTTTCTGGTTTTGATCCTGTGTCAATTTTCTCATTAAAAAAATGATTTCTTTACAAAATAACCCTAATGAGGGTGACATCATCTTTCCTAGAGTGTTGTCATCCTTCCTAGGGTGACATTAAGCCTCCTCAAGGAGACGTTGAGGTCATCTAGGTGAATGTTTATAATATCCCTAATTTTGCAAATCAGAATAGGTGACTAGACTATCCAAAATATGATGTTGTAACTAATACACTTTGGGTTTGGATGGATTTATTGATTCAATTTTAACTTTGTCACATGGTGTTTTTGCATATGTTTTTAGGTAAAGAGTTGTTTTAACAACATATGAATAAGAATGCAAATAAAGAAGGACACCAAACACTGCAATAATATATTATGCATTATGAGACTGAGTACAATGTCACATGCGGATTAATAAAATAGATCCTTTCGGCTAGATCAAAGACGAAGGGATCTGAGCTGGAATACAATAAATAAGCAATAACAATGATACTTTCGAGAGAGTGATAGAAGGCCGATGCTAGATGGAGTATGTGGCTGGAAGATCCAATTTACGAGCTTAGCTTCAGCACAACAAGCTGTTGCAAGACTAGGAAGTTCTGCTTTGGATAAACTCCTTGGATCACGGTTGAGTATTAAATAATGTACCCTTCCATCACACACAGTCCTAATGAATGACCAACTGACCCCAGATGGATCCCTCTAGCGGAATGAGCCCCAACTGTTGTCATCAACTTTTCCCTAGAGATTCCACCGACAGACTCTCTTTGTAAGGGTCTCAAACTGAAGGCATTAAGTACTAGAGAGTATCTTAACATTAGAGACCCAACTTGACACTTTCTTATTTTGTAATTCTTTTCTTTTAATTATCTTGAGGCCTACATGTACTTCCTTCTTCAATTCACTTTTCATCTTTAAAAATTCATTTCTCCTCAACCAGGGGGATCCACGTGACATGCCACATACCACGAGCTTAACATGATCTATACTATCCATCCATGGGTCTTGTATATACATGTGCATTTCCATCATTTCCAAGTACCTTCATCATCTTGCGGTCCAAAATTATGACTAGGGTTGGCATCAATGACAACAACCAATCTTCCAACAATCTCCCCCTTTGTGTTGATGGCAACGCTCATGCTCTCCCTATCATCATGATATAAATTTCTCTCCTTTTTGACATAAATGGAAAGGGTGGGGCTTCTCCGCCGAGTTTAATGGAAAAAGGTAACCTTAGCCTATCTTCTTTGGGGCTCACTTCCTAAACGTAATGTACTCAATAATACCTCATCCTTATTTTTGGTCTTTGGGACTTTTTTTTCTTCCTTGGAGATCATTTTGTGTGGCTTTTGTCTTCTCTCTCTTCTTCATGTCTAGGATGTATATGTTGTTTATTCTTGTTGTAGTTGCAACAAATATTCCTGAGTTATTTTCTCTGATTTTACATTTTAGGAGTCAAATGTAAGAGTATCCTTGATCACACATTGTACTAACTCTGAGTATATTATGCTTCAGTCTTCAACCAATAGGACATCCCTTTCTTTTACATTTTTTCTTCTAGGATTCCTGCTACACCTTCTCCAAGTATTTTGGCCCAGGATGGAGTGTCACCAAATGCAACATTGCCACCACTACTCTTCAAGTTGATGATTTGTCTTGATCCCGGTCATGTGTGAAGAACATCCACTATCTATGTACCATTCATCTTCTTCTTTCCACATTCTTATTGGTTAATGCTATTCGACAATGTTCATTCTTTGGAATCTCTTTCCTTCTCCATGCCGTGGTTGGCATAGAGACATCTTCATTCATGTCACTGATCTTGTGCTTTGTGTCAAAGATAATTACATTTGTAGCCACAATATTTTTTTTTCTATCAATGGGGAAAATGAATTATAACTTTGAAAAATCCACAATTATTTCTATATCTTCTATTTACACCATTCATGTCTCTTGCGTATTTGTTCCTTTCATTGATTATGCAATTAATTGCCTCATGTCCAAAATGTTTGCATGTATGTAATGACAAGAAAGAAATTTTGATACCTTGGGTAAGTGGCCTTCTTTGTGATGAGGTCATGGGGCTCATGATCTACTCTTCTGTAGTTTCCTTCATCTTGATTGAAGCTTCTTTGATTCACGAAGGTGGGAGGTCTTTTGGATATTCATCTCTTTGTAATCATTCCTTATTTCTAATATCCTGGTCCACTTCTCATAAAATTTCTTTGTACCTCTTTCTTCAACCTTATTGTTTGTGTTTGCATCTGCCTTATTTGTGAAGTTTCACCCATCATCAAGATGTGTAAGTTTTGTGGCACTTGAGAGTTTCTTAAACTCTTCCTCAATGGGACAACTTCTTGTTCAGGTTTCTAACAATCTTCTTCTTTCTTCATCATTTGGACCTTCTTTGCTTCTCCTATTCTTCTTGCTTCTTGAGTAGAGTTTTCAAGGAAATGGATTCTTTCTCTTAGTTTCTCAAAGTCTTCTAATTGTTTCTTCAATCTTACAAGCTGTATTTTCACCAACCACTTGTTCACTTCTTAGTTTCTTTTGCATGTCTTTGAGCTTTATATTTTCAATCTCAACATTAGCACAATTTTTAAGATTCTCATCTTCTTGTTGAATCATTTATGCTTCATGATTTTATTCTTCTTCATTGGACTTTTATTCTTTAGTGTCATCTCTTGGAAATCGCGGATGAGGACATTCAAATTCAACATGTCTCTCCTTCACAATTAAATCAAAAGAACAGAGCTTCTATTTCTTCTTTGAAATGCGAGATGTTGTAATTTTCTTCAAATTCTTCTTCCTCTTCTTCTTCTTCTTCCCTTGCATCAAGGTCTTGTAGATTGTCCCAAAGCTCTTTTGGTGATGCACATTAACCCACCTTGGATTTCACTGAATACATCAATCATAAAGGATGGTATCTGCCAATTTGTTGTTCCTTTTCTTCCTTCTAATATAGGTCTTTGGTTTCTTACAAAAGAATTGTATCTTGAAACGAGAACAAAACATATGCCGAATAACAGTAGTTCCATTCTATTACTCCAATTATTAAAATTGCTTCCATCAAATGGTGGAATCCATTTGGAATGTTGTCTTTCCATTTACGCATAGGATCTTCCTTCAGGTGGTTAAACTGTACTGAAGGCAACACGCTCTGATACCAATTATTCGCAGAACTTTATCACCAAAGAATTCCTCCTCCTTTGGGGTGACTTGTGTGTATTAAATGAATGTATAATGATATTTATTTATACCATTTATATCACTTCCTTTAACATTAGGTCATTTTGACACTTTCTTATTTTTGTAATTATTTTCTTTAATTATCTTTAGGGCCTACATGTACTTCCTTCTTCAATTCACTTTGTCATTTCAAAATTCAGTGACGTGCCACATACCACTTGGAAACAACATGATGTATACTATCCATCCATGGGTCTTGTATCTACGTGTGCATTTTCATTCATGTCCAAATACCTTCATCCCTTGCGGTCCAAAACCCATGACTAGGGTTGACATCAATGACAACCAATCTTCAACAATTTTAGACTACCAATCCTCGCTACGGAGATCTTAGTGGAAAGGAACAATACAATCCTTTCTTCCTAAGATTTCTTGTACTCAATTAATACCAATCTTGGTTGTTGCAAGATATGCTCGTTCTCTACATTAACGTAATTTACTAGGATTCCTCTCCACACGATCAATAAAATCCTTGATTGACCCTTCTCCTCAATCTCCTCTCACGGAACTCTAGTAGCTCCTCTGGAACCAAATCCAATTTCCCCTCCTCATCCAAATGTTTATGCTCCTCAAAAGTGTTGATGAATTTTCCCATGGCCTTCTTGAGGAAATACATGTGGAACACATTATGGATCTGAATCCCTTCTGGAAGCTCTAGCTCATATACAATTTCTCCTACCCTGTGCATGATTTTATAAGGTCCATAGAATCTAGGTTTAATATTCTCTAGCCCACTCTTCTTCATAGATTATTTTTTTGTAAAGTTGTATTCTTAAAGAAAACCAGAGTCCCCAACCTTAAATCTCACAGCTCCATCTTGTTCCTATGCTCATATTACATCCGATTTCAACGTATGCGAGGTTCTCTTTGATGAGAATATCCTGACTCTCTGTGATTGATTATTTGGCTTTGGGTGCCCTATTATCCTCAAAAACCAAGTCTGTTAAAGGGGGATCATCGTAACCATACAATGCTTTCGAGAAGAAGGGTGTCATTCAAATATACATGTGGAAGGTGGTGTTACAACAGTTCTCTCCTAGATGAAGCCACCTCAACCATGCTCTTTGTCAGCTCACAAAGGCTATCAAGTAACCCTCAAACCACTTGTTGACTATATTTGTCTTCCCAACTATCTAAGGATGATAACTGGTGTTGGGATTCAACTCTGTCCCTACCAATATGAACAAATCCCTCCAAAATGTACCAATAAGCTCATTTGTCCTTATCCTTGGAGCTATATTCGTAGCAGCAACCAGTCTGAAAACCTCCCAGAATAATAGCTCTGCCACTTGTACTGCATTGTAATTTTTTGGAATGGCATAGAAATGTGCAAACTTTGTCAATTTTTTTACCACCACATGGATACAATCCTTACCCTAGACCTTGGTGAGTTGTGATGAAGTCCATTGAGATACTCTCCCATTTTGCTCGAGGAATGGAAGCGGTGACAATCTGTTGGAAGGGGTATGCTCTGAGCTTTTACGCTCCTGAGTCACACACTCATTGATGTACCTCATAGCATCCTGCTTGAGGCCCTTCCAAGAGAAACTCTCTCTGACATGTCTGTAGGTTTAGAAAAAGAAACTTCTAGTGACTGACTTTTTATCGTAGAATTTGTACTTTGATAGAAGAAAGGTTAAAGGAGAGAAAAGAATTTCCATGGAAACTATCTATCATTGTCCTTATATTCCAGGATGTCTCTCTTTCCATTTAAGTTGAACATTAGGCCTAGGAGATCCTTGGTGACACAGGCGAAGGGGTTTGAGAAGGCAAATTGAAAGTGGCTATATAAATATCCCCTCTCACAAGTCCATAGTCGTCCGAGGAAAGTCTTGTTTTATAATGTGAAATGATAATATATCCAAAGTGTACACTTACAAACAAAGAAATAAGAAACTAGATATATTTGCAATGCAGGTTGTTGGTTAACACTTCAAAACCATGGAATTTATTGAGAAAATCAATTTGTTGAATATGATGAAGTAAACAGAAAATTTGTAACAACAATGTTTATAGAGAAATACTTCACATTAAATGCCTTGAAAATGACTTCAAAATCACTAAGAATCATTAACCATTGAAATCATAATACTAGCATGTTAGGGTCTAACCACACATAGGTAGAACAATATATTTGGATGTAATAAAGATCAATAATAATAAGGCATTTCAATAAAATGAATAAAAGGAGGATGTAAGAGACCTAATAGAATACTTTGCTTCTAGAAGGATCTTCCTCTAGATGCTTCTTTTAATAGACATATTTAGGATAAATAAATTAGAATTATGGAGACCTAGCTTCAATATTGTATGAGAGCCTTGCTCAACTAGGGTTTTCCCCCTCGAAGAGACACGAACATTGCTTTAGGAATCAAAGTGTTATTTATGTTTGTATTCTTATATCATTTCAGTGATATTGTAGTGGTGATTAATTGCAGTTATATTTGTTATTCTTCCATTTCTAAGCATTTTATTTCTAATACGCATACTTTTATATCTAGTGTAATATTACATAGAGTGGTATTAGAGAACTTTCCTCGGAAAAAGTGTGGGTTAAATTTTTCAGGGTAGAGGCGTATTCCTGCGTCTCTAAGCCACAAAGATCTGTCATTACGTGCATAAACCCGTGGTTGGGGATTCACACATGCATGAAATACAAGTGGTAATTAAAAGCACATATGTTGGCCACCCTTGTAACTTGTTGAACTTGGGTGGTGGTGCATGGACAGCACATGTGGATTGGACTAGATTGCACGAGATCCCTCTTTAGATAGAATTAATTGACCCTAGCGCTATAGTGTCACGAGAATAACCTTGAGGAAGATACTCTCTATGTGAATTACTGGGTAGTGGGTGTGGTATGTGGATAAAGGATGCAGGTCTATCCCTCCTTAGTTGGTGCAGAGATATTGGTAGAGTACACACGTTGGACTACACATATCAGAGACCTATAACACAAAGGTGTTGAGTGTGAAGTCCCCTACCCCTGGTTGGATTGCTTACTTTTGAGGAAGGAGCTAGCAGCCCATCGGTGAGTTTATATCGCGATTTTTTTAATGGGGTGATCAGATGGGTAGAGACTCGGGGAGATGTCACTCTGACTCAGAGACTAGGTTTGGTATGTAGACAACAAGGGAGGTCTTGATCAAACTTTTACATTCATTAGATGATTAAAGGGTGGTAGATGGAGACTTTTGCGAGAAAATTGAGCAAGACTACCTTAGACCTTGAGCCTTGAGAGAAGATTGAGGACGAAAAACTCATGAGCCAAGATCCTCTTGGTCCAGGAAGCCTCAAGGAGCTGAGGGGGTGACTTGACTGAATCCTTCAATTCCAAGTCATTTCAGTGCTAAGAAAATCATAGGAGTTGATTAGAAACAATGCAACTATTACATTGATCCAACCTACATCATCCTATAACAGCTACAACTAGAATGGATCCTCCAATTCCGAGTTGTTTACACAGTAAACAAAGAGATGGAGAAAAGAGGTGACTATCCATAAAGTAAGAAGTCTCAAATGCTTATACATAACTTCTAGAGTGACCGATGACTTCATCAAAACACTACAACCGAGCCTTGCTTAACCATTGATCCCTTACAAATACAAAGACTAAGTCTATATACTTAGAAAAAATTCACCTCACAGAGGCGTGACCAGTCACCCAAGGCTTGGTGTCCCTTATAGAATTGGCTTCAAATGCTGATATATTTCTTCAAAGCGCCGCCAACTTCGCATGGCTCACACGCAAGAGTTGGTGAACCATTAAGTGTTGGGCACAAGCGTGTCACCGGACTCTCATATTAGGGACTTAGACATGGTTTTATTTGGAAAATTGGTACCGCGGGGACCTCTTTAAGAGGCCAGCTTGCCCAAACCCTCATTCCCCTTATTTAATGAATTAAAGGAGGTTTCATCCACCCATTCTCATCTTCATTTACTCCAGGAGAAACCAGGATTGAGGTTGGATCAAATGGCACTCGGAGAACGCGATGAAACTTTTGGCGACTGGGCCCGATGCCTTTGCCCCCTTTGCACAGCTTTTTTTTATTTCCCAAGTGACCACGTGTTGTGACCCTATGTTTATTCCCAAAGCACTTTCGACATTCATGTAGATGGAAGGAGTTAATCCTTGCTCATTCGATTCGATGTGAAGCTGCCAAGATGGCTTACTTGGGTGCCACACGTCCCTATATCCTATCTGGCAGTTAAGACTCTCTTGGCAATGTTGTAGGCCCGAGTCCTAGACACTCCGGCACTTCGCATTGGGAATTCGATGGTGCCACACCTTGCACCTCAAAATTGCGATGGGAAAATCGGTGAGGATCCTAATCGCACGCGCGAGGTGTCTCCTGTGGATAAGCGGATGAGGTTTCTTAGCGATAGTGTGGGCGACTTCTGGTGCCGGTGCTAGGAGTTTGGGGTTTCAAGATGTGATGATATCCCAAATGTCGGCCTTAAAATTTCTGCTGGGGTGATTGGGTTAAGAACACCGCAGCCGGGCATGTGCTTTAACCTATGTGCAACTTATTTAACCGATTTCCCGCTGACCAGCGATGCGCTCTTATATAGGATGCGGACCGTGCGACAACATAATTTCGCCGCTTTCTTGCAGGAAACCCAAAAGCCGAGATTTTTCCGTGTTAGCATTTCGGGCGCTTCTTGTCGACTTGCGGACACGGGCGCTCATTACCTCGGACAAAAGAAATTTTACTAACATTAGGATCCATAGGGTATAGAGAGCCGTCCCACAGCTGATTCTCTAAGGACTCATTTGCGATTTCCATTGCCTTGTTGTTGGGCTATGGGGTCATTTATTAAGTAGAAAAATAAAAAAAATAAGGAACCAAAGACAATATTTACAAACAAAGAGGAGCCATGAGCTCCGGAAAAATATTCTTCAAAATGTCCACTACTTTGGTATTTGAAATTTATTCACCCTCCAAATCCTGCAAACCTATAAGTGTTATTTGAGAAACCAGTTTTGAAGGGCCCGATCCCTGGGGCTTCAAACATTGTGCTCCCGCTATCTTGTTTAGGAGCATTCCATTTCAGCACGGTCCCCTATCCGAAATTCTTCCTTCTTGGATTTCTTATCGAAAACTTGCTTGATCCTTTGTTGATGGTCCCTGGGAATTTTGTCCATTTCCCTTCTCCACAGCTTCTTTGGACCCCTCCACTAGTGATGAATCCTTGATCATGTCATGGGGCCCCTCGATGATCTGGAGGAGGCCACTACCACAAGAATGGCTAAATTAGAGGAAGCGACCTCGCTCATGAACTGGCTGGAAAGGAGATGTCGATAGATCTCTTCCGACAGCCCTTTCGGTCATTATAGAAAACTTTAATATTGAATGCCGGGCCTTCTTGTTGTAACAATCTTTTGATGATTCTTATCGGGCTTTTGTTGGAGGATTGTAAACCCCGTTGCCTGTGGATATATAGGTGGAGTGAGTCGGTTTGATCATGAGCGCTCCGCGGAACTTAGCTAATAACTCCGGACCAGCGGCTCGTTATAGGTGACAATCTTACTTGGAAGCGGTGAACCTTAGATGAGGTCCTCAGAACAATATTAACTTGTGAGAAGCACTCCTTGTGGGTATAACTTCAATCCACTTGGTAAAGAAATGCATGTGATTAGGGATCCATGTGTTGCCACTAGAGGCGGGTGGGCCCTACTCCAATGAAATTTAGGCCTCATTGCTGGAAAGGTCCCGAAAAAACCACATGATTTAGCGGCAAGGACTTGAGGAGTTGTTTTCCTGCAAACCTTTGAAATTGGATACAGGTTCTAACTCCTCTATAGACATCAACAAACAAGGTGGGCCAATAGTGCCGGCTCACGAGAATTTTGGCTGGGTTGGCCTTCCAAAAATGGTGCCCTCCATGGTATTTGTGGAATTCAGCCATGATCATATCGGACTCTTGTGAATTCATGCATTTTAAAAACACCCCAGGGGGTCTTTCGGTATAAATTTGATAGATAAGAGAATTATCTGACTACCTTGAGTTTACAAAGCTCTTGTTGTGTGTTTCTTTGCAGGCCGTGCGTAGGCGCATATCTTCTGAAGCGTATATGACGTACTTATACCAAGGACGCGAGGAGCCAATGGAGATAGAGTTTCTTCGGATAGTCGAACTGCTGGGTGATCTGAGCACTTCGTTGAGTGAACTTATCCCAAGATTGGCTTGGTGGATTTAGCCAACAACTTGGCTAAACGACCTTTGATCAATTTGGTGGAAGGCTTTATTTCTAGGTCAAATTCCAAGATCTTAGCGATCCACTTGCCTCCTACCTACCATCTATGTCCCAAAATTTGAATAAGAATGTGCTAATAGTAGGCGGGGGACATAAGTGATGATTTTCTTGCGGGACATAGATTTTGAATGCCTTGAGAGCCTTTACCCGGGCATAGGGCACACTTCTCCATAGTGTCATACCGACTTCAACATCCCTCAATGCTGTTGAAATAGGCGATAGAACAGCAAAGTCGGAGCCTTGTTTATGTAACAAAACAACGGCCAGAGTGTCGGTGGGGGCAAAAGGAGAAATAAGGAAATCCCTTTGAGTAGTGGGGCTAATAACGGGGCTTAATGGAGACCTTCTTTATTTTCTCAAAGGAATGTTGCGATTCAGAAGTCCACCTTACTCCATTTCCCTTCCTTAACATGGCTATTGCGTTTTACCTCCTCGAAGTTGGGCACAAACCTCCTCGGCGAGAAAATTGTGAAATATATTTAGTTGCAACGTTGTAGTACGCAACTATTTAATTGTCCACGACCGAAGTGCGTATTAAACTAGCAGAAGCACAGCCACCTTGTTGTGCAAGGCGGAATGAAACTAGTAATCTGAAATCTATGTGTCTAAGAAAGAAGGAAGCATTAATCTAGGAAAGCATGAAATTGCATAAAGGGAAATACAACATGTGAAGAGTTAACAACAATGACATATGTGAGCTCACACAATAAGACAATGTTGAATTACATTACAAGAATCAAATCAATCTTCATGAAACAATAATGAAAGTATGAATCAATAAAACCAAGCTAAGAATCCCCTTCATCAAAGAAAGCTAATCAAAATCTAATCTTCATTGTAATGATCTAATTCCTAATTGACTAATTGAATTATCATGAAGAGAGCACTCTCTCTTATACATGAGGCAGAGATAAGATAATCATCTCATTATTACAGATCCACTATTCTCTCAATATATTTCCCATTATTACAAAATATAATCCTTTAAATCCTCCTCACACATATCTCTCATATATATCTTAGATAAGATATGTTTCTAACCAAATCCATGATCTTCTCCTTGAAAAGGGCTTGAATAGTGTCCTTTGGAGATGATGGGTGGAAGAGATATTAAAAGTCTCTTGAATTAATCATCCACATATTCCTACACATTACAAGCTCACACATAATTAGATATATATGAAAACATGTATATTTTTCTAATATTTAATCATAAATTCACTTTTAATACTAAAATGAATACAAAGTGGAAAATAATAATGTGAAACCAGTATTTATGAAAATGATATATGTGAGAAAGGGTTTAATAGGCGTGAAATGTAAGGAATAGTGAAGGGAAGGTGGATGAAAATGGGACATTAATGATCCCCAACATGCCCCCCAACTGCTTGTTGCATGTGTCCTCAGCTGGCTGACATACATCGGATCTGAAGAACCTTTGGCATTTTGAACTTTGGCTTTGATTGATGATGTATTTTTAATGAATGTTTCCGGGATATGTGGGAGACATGAGTAACAACTCATGGTGAACAGCTAGCATTTTTCCTGGTTGGTTCTTGTGTAACAGCTATGAATATAGAATGTTGGTTAATGATGTAACACTCACATTTCATTATTTTCTCTTGTTGTTATGATAATAATTTTCTCATATTTTAGTTTCTAGTAACAGCTGACATTTTCCTACTAGGGTTGGTTCTTGTGTAACAACCATGAAATAATATAAGAATATTGGTTCTTGTGTTAACAACATTCATTTCATTATTACTCTCTTTCTATTATGAGTAATGAATCACCCATATATTCCTTTGGAAAGATAATCATCAATGTGCATAAGAAATCATTGTTGAGTATAAGAAAGCCTTTTTCTATCTTTTATGAATCATGGCAAGGTGTAGATCAATGCATAAAAGCAAAGTGCAGTCAGGGGATCGTTGGAAAATAATTTTTGGGGAAGTGTAAATGGAATGAAAATGGAATGAAAATCGAATGATGATAGTGGGAAAAATGTGGTGGCTATGAATATAGTCCCCCCCCCCCCCAACTAAATGGGTTGCATGCCCCATGCAACATAGTGTAGGTCATGGAGGAAAAAGGAAATGAAGTGTGGAGAGGGAATTTTCCAAAATATTCAAGTCGACAGAAGGAATTTCATGATTAAAGCTTAGAAAACAACATCCCTTCACTCACCCAAAATGTAGATGAACTATACAATAGGAATGTGGTTGTGTTCTTTGGATGGGAAGTAGTGACTAAATCTTGTAGTTTGTGCAACTCATGTATTTGAGCAAAAGAATGAATAATTGTATTTCTTGGAATATGGAAGATTAATCCTTGTGGTGCAAGATCATGAAAATGTATTTTGTGAATGGCGTTGTTGTAGTGAAGATGGAGCTACATGGGATCATGTGAAGGTGACTACTCTTGTAGCGACACTGCAGCTGCAATGCTGAGAACTCATGTATATAATAGCATTTGTTGTATTTGTTGTATGATTAGCACTTGTGTTGCTATAACAATGGCTGTTGTAATAGAAAGCGGTTGGAACCTAGCAGTCGATGGGCTCAGGAGAATCTGAAGTGGAGGAATGCAGGCTGGTGTTGATGAATCATGGAAAGAAAGTATGCAAAATGTGGAGGCTAATGGAGTGCTCTCATAGATTTGAAGTCATGTTGTTGTAACTGTTGATAGACTCATGAAAAGTGTATAGTCTTCACGCTACAAAACCCAATGGGTACAATCCCTAGTCATGCGAATAAATGTGCCGATGTTGGGCATGAAAAGAAATCATTGGATTACCGACCATTGATGAATGTCGTTAACCAATGAGGAAAACTCACCATTGATGATGTCAGTGCTAAGGTACACAGGTACATCTTGCGGAAGTCTTGAATAGATGAGTTATTCGAGGCCACTTGCAAGAGATGATGATCAAGGGACATTGATGTATTCCCCATGATTGCGGTGAGAGAACTTGCCATTAAAGACACGGCCTCAGTGCTCAAGTGGAAAATACAATTACATCCCCGGTGTGTGTTGAGGTTGATGGGGCAATAATTGTTGAAAGGTGGGCCTTAAAGGAATGGCCTGGAAGAAGAAATAGAGTGTAGCTGGCTAGCCTCTTCCTTCCTTCTTCAATGGCTGAAAATTTTTCTTTTATGGGACATGGGACCTACTTGTGTTCTTGTCACCTAAGGAGTTTGGAATTCAGCAAATTATAAATATATGTAAGAAATAAGACTACAACCATTCAATCAAAGAAGTTTCAGGGAAAAATGCATGCAATTCTTTAGAAATAACCATACAAACCCTAGTTGTAACACCTTCCTTCAAGAGAAAAACAAAATGCCAAAATCCCTTCCCTTTAACAAGTGTGCCTCACTAAACTAGAAAAATACCGTGGGATTGCTAAAATGAACTCACAAATGGGTAGGTGATGGATCATCATAAAATGGGAATTTAACTCCTCAATATATCTTTGTATCAATGATGCATAGTGCTTTTACATCCTTAAAAGGCCGACAAGGCCATACTGTTTTTACATTAAATTATCAATTTAAAACCTTGGCGGAGTTGTAAAAGGGTAAAATCCCCTTCAAGTAGCTGGCCCTTTTAGACGATAAAATCGGAGAAAATGTTGGCCCCGAACCTCTCAACTGTCTCCACGTGCCGCGCCTTGATCTACCTCAATGTCCATGAAGATGGATAGCGTCATAGTGAGGATAGGGACGTCACGAACTTCAAGAGCCCGGCGTTCCATTGAAAATGGGTCATTCACCCTAGGTCGGGGGCCTGCCAGAGTGCCTCTGTGGAACATCCTCTTCTTCTTCAATGCAAGAGACACACGTATGTCTAGGGATAACTAGGAGATGCGTCTCTTGGGGCCCACATGGTCCTAGACATGGAGTACAGGCGGATTGACTTGAGCATGGCCCTAGAGGGCCTGCTCTTCTCGGTAACTTTGTCACATCGTGATGACCTCCATCACTACGGCCCTGGAACTTGCATGGGAGGGACTCTTGCTCCGTGAGGTAGTTGGTCCGGGGTATCATGGTGTGTGTCGTATTTGGTCATTATAACTTTCTTATATATGCATTAGGTTCCTTTCAGCTTTATGGACGTGCTTGGATCTTACACTAATCCTCTTGACCATTGTTGGGGGTGATTGATGGGATAACTTAAATACATCAGCATGGGTCTTGGATTTAGCCACCAAAGAGTTTGCAGAGCCATCGATCGCTCCCACCATCTTATCCTTTTCATCTTATATCCCTCTCATCCATCCCATTTCCCTAATCTGGCCATTAGGATGAACTTCAGGGTACACTTTGTCTTGTAGGAAGAAAGGGCTAAAGGACCAGAGGTAAAAGTAGGCGTAAAAGATAAAATCAGGAAATGAAAACCTAGAGATGCTTAGCCCGGGGATCCCAAAGGAAAATAAAAGCCTCTCGTCGGCTTAGGACCCTAAGAAAAAATGAAATAAATAGAAGTAGGAACCTAACCAAGAGAGGATGGGAGGTCTCATCTGACTAGGCCAGTATGTTCATAAGTATTTAGTGGTATGACATTGCCACTATCAGTACATAAACAGGGCATTGACCTTTGGTTGCATATTAAGGAAGGGTCTCATCATGAGCTTGACCCTCTCATTTTCGCGAAGATACTAGTGGGTAGCATTTATTCGGCCACCAAGCCAAGGCGGTGTCCTTTTAAATCCAAGGCTTGTAGTAAAAAGTAATAAAAGAAGATAAAGATGGCAGGGCTTGGAAAAATTGCATCCATAGCGGAGTGCAATGCGCCTCCTACAAGAGGCACCTGAGACAATACCAACCCTTGGTCTGACTATGGTTGGACATCCCTAAAAACCATAATCATCTCATACCACATGGCTTGAATGATCCTTTGAGGAAACTTTCCATTTCTGTGTTACTAGCCCAATAGGTTGTCCTTTGGTTCCTTAGCTTTGTATAGTGGAGTGCAGTGTAATGTCTTTGAGCTCTTAGAATGATTTGTTAGGAGTTTCATGCATATGTTTGATAAATTTAATGAGATATGAGTTACATTGCTATGATGTCTAGGGTGATGAGCCCACGGAGGCATAGTCTTTTATTAATGGGACTTCATGCCCAAACGGACTGAATTACCCGGAGGATGCGGTGCATGGGGAGATGATTAGCTCGGACCTCCATGGAACTGAAGAACCCACCAGATGGATAATGGTCCTTGGGATGGGCGGAGGCGGAAGACGGTGTCGACAAGCCCTTGCATGGAAGAATAAGCACCCCTCATCGGGGCGTTTTGGTGAAACCTAATACCTGGGGATCAGCCCCTTGTGGATGGGGCGTGGACCTTGATGGATGGGGCATACCCGGAAGGGACTATTTTGGGCCCGTTTCTGGAAGATAGCGGTATGTTGGGCCTTGGGCACACATGAGGTTCTTGGCGGAGGCCAAGGGCAGCGTCTAGGCATTTGGATGATGATTATGCCTTTGAGATAGCGTCTCCCTATAAGGAGCTGGCGTCTCCACTTCTGCTCATTTTTGGCATTTTAGCATGTAAAGTGACAAATGATTAGTGTTGTTGGGAGATCATCCATAATGGGGTTGTTTTCCATGGCCTATTTTGTTGAGTGGGTCATAAGAGAATATAAAAAGAGGGCGTTGCCTCTCATTTTTATCATATGATAACTTGCTCTCTTGTGAGTGACTCTTTCATCTTTTGTCTTGGATATTTTCTCTTGGGTGGTAGCTACACTTGAGGAGGATCATTTTGGCATGCAGCATATGGTGTTTTTGTCATTGGAAGGTTTACAGCTAGAGGTTTGATTATGCTCTTCATGGATCTGTAAGTAGAATTTTGCATGCAAAACTTCTTTATTGAATAGTTTGTAGGTAGAATTGCTTACTTTTATGGTTACATTGTTGCTATTTGCTTAATCATTGAAACCCTAGAGAACCAACACACAGAGTAGTGCGTGGCTTCATGTCCCATGATAAAAACTAATTTAGCCATTAATTAAAGAGGGTTTAGCCTAGCCACTTCTTCACTAGCCTTTCTTTTCTACGAGTTAGTTTGGATACAAGTTGAAAAAAGGGGACGTCCTAGGCCTAGTGAGTTTACCTAGGTTTTGGACTCTTAGGGTTTGAAAACCTTGTCCCCAAGCAACACTTTCAGCCCTAGACTTGTATTTTAAAGCTAGTCATTGCCAAAAGTTCTAAGAGGAAGGAGGCGCTAGGGCCTAGATTTAACTACACGGAATGAACCTCCTCCCTTGGGGTTTTGACTTGTGGCTTTGCTTTAGCAACACCATCAAAGCCTAACTCTCTCCTAAGATCCTTAGATTTAGATTCTCCCAAACCATTAGCCTTACTCCTTGACTCCATAATACCCAAAGGCAGCGGTCTTAAGCTACAACGTTGAGCCTTTGATGTTAAAACAAATCTTTCAAACTCTCTTTTACTTGAAACTGCAAATTTCATTAATATTGGGAATGGGCATTAAACATTTGGAGTGATAAGGAGTGATTGAAACCGGGATTGGGATAAATTGCAGAAGTGAGAAAACACAGAAAAATCAACAACACCATCAAGCCTAACTCTCCCGTCCTTAGATTTAGATTCTCCCAAGCCATTAGCCTTACTCCTTGACTCCATAATACCCAAGGCACTGGTCTTAAGCTACAACGTTGAGCCTTTGATGTTCAAACAAATCTTCCAAACTCTCTTTACTTGAAACCCTAACTAACCTAGCGTCTAGAACTAACCCTAAGATGACGTCATGCCTTTATTGAACCTTTGATTGGACCAAAAATTGCGGCTAGGTCATCCTTTGATTGGCATTGATGTGTTGAATTTTCTCATTGGTCTAAATTGCAAAACGTCCACCTCTTTGCCTCTTAAACTAACCTCAATTTAGGGCTGACATCACCCTTGTAGCAGCAGCAATCTTGATGACGTCAAGCCTCCTCTTAACCATAACTTAAGTGCAAACGTTTTGGCTTTTGCCCTCCTTTGGTAAACATTTAAGTGTAGAACGATTTCATTGGTTTATTTAGCAAAAGGTCCACTTATTTGTTTTGTTGAAATAGGGCTGACGTCACCTTTTAGCAGGTGTGACGCAGCAATAATATTTATATGAGCAGATTTATGAGATTTATTGCATTGAGAAATGATAAGGATTGATTTTATACATTGAATGCATAGTATCACTTTGTATTTATTGAAGAAGTGTTATAAGCCTTTATCTTTGTTTGCAATCATTGACTTTGTCAATAATTACATCTATTTATTGCTCATATATGTTAAAGATAGTCATTGATGTTTTACTAACCACTGCAGGACGTTTTAGCTTTATTTGTCTTGTCTCGCAAACATGTGCCATTCAGTGGAAGATTTTCTCCTTGACTATCTCTATTGGCAGTAATCTGTGAAGGGAAGCCTATCCTTAGTCTTTGAAGTCTTAAACCTTGATCCTTCTCCTTCAAAACCCGATTACTAGGGACGTCTCCCTTGGGATTAGCCACCCTAAATAGAAAGAGATCCCCATCGAGGTGACAGTGGGTGGGGAAGTTACTGTTACACCAGTTTGAAGCCTTGACTCAAGCTATCTAAACCCTTCCTACAAACTGTGCGATAACATTTTGGCGTCGTTGCCGGGGAACACTGAGTCTATCTTCCTCAATGACATATCTTTGGTAAGCCTTGCCTCAGAATCCTTTTTTGTAAGCTTACCTGGCGACTCCACTACTTTTCCCCCTATTTCTTTGGTAGTTTCAAGAAAACTATCTGGCGACTCCACAAAACAAAAGAAGGTACAATAACCCTCCTCTAACCTTCAAAAGGAAGCCTCCTGCTAACTCACATGTTGTCAAATCACTTTTTGGAAAAAGACTTCCTTTAAACATGTCTGGCTCAACCTCCACTACTACAAACCCTGTCAATAATCAAAGACAATGGTCATCTAATCTGTTCAAGCCTTTAGACATGTCATCCATACCTGGTTACCCTAGGCAAATGCCACCCAAGTATGAAAAGTGGTTGCCTAAGTTTTCCGG
>SNQJ01S0177449.1:0-12309 GCA_010110895.2 Picea sitchensis
GCATTACCTGATGTCTCACCTGTGATTTTCCATCGCATTTCCTCACTAAGGATAACACCAACAACATCATCAAATTTTAAAGTATTTGAACCAGAGACAGAGTTACTTACAGTCATGACCAAGTTGATCCAGCTTTCTAGCAATGAGCACAAGATTAGAAGAGCCCTGACCTCATCATCAAAGTCCACTTTTACAGAACTTAGTTGATTAGTAACCGTGTTAAATTCACTTAAATGATCTGCAACAAACCCACCTTCTGACATCTTCATATTAAATAATATCTTCATTAGAAATACCTTATTGGACGCTGAGGTTTTTTCATACAATTTGGCCAATGCATCCATCAAACCCTTCGTTGTCTTTTCTTTGAAAATATTGAAAGCCATCGACACTGCCAGGCTCAACCGTATCATTCCTAGAGCCTTTATGTCAAGAATCTCTCATTCTTTGTCCTTCATGGCCGTCGGCTTCTTTGCTACTCTGCCCAATGGTAGGAATAGATCCTTCTGATATAAATAATCTTCCATCTGCATCTTCCATAACTAGTAGTTTTGGCTATTAAATTTCTCAACCCTAAAATTTCCATCTTCCGACATTGCTCCCACTCAAACCAGGAAACCCTCTTTTCCTACGAGTTACCTTTCGCTCTGATACCAGTTGTTAGAAAAATAGGACCGTGGAGCAATAAAATAAAACAAATGTAGAAACAAAACATAGAAGATACACAATACAATAGAGACACAGATTTACGTGGTTCACCCAGTGTGGGCTACGTCCAACAGAGAAATTGTCAGGTCCTTCCTTTATTATTATCCAGCATATGAAGGGATACAACCTACAACAAACTCGTTGTAACTTCCTCTTCTTTCTATTACATTCTCCTATCTCAGAATACAATATTCACCATCAACTATAGCCGCAATACATTTCCCTCATAAAAGAGGGTTTCCTTCTAGGGAAAAAAACCCTAACATAATCTCTACTGTTAGATCTGCGACCTTATAATGAATGGTCTAGATTTACAATGAAATTACAATATACATTTACAAGGCAATTTTTCATTCGGGGGCTTCGCCCCCGAACACCCGCTGGGGGCCTGCTTGCCCCCAGACCCCCCAATCGGGGGGATAGCCCCCCCGGACCCCGCAAAGGGGGTACCCCCCGTCTGCACTCCCCCGCGTGGAAGAGTGTACATACTTCTGGGGTGTAAATACTTCATGGGGTATAAACATGGCTGAAAGCAAGGACCTCTGAATCAAGAAGATAATCAGGCTCCACAACCAACAGGGTGTTTCTCTCCGATTTCAGGCCCTTGGTGTAAATGCGTAGAAATGGGGTTTAAAAACCCATCAAATGTGTTTTATTCAAAGGCCGCAGTCATGAGCGCCAAGCGCAGGACATGGAAGAAGTCCATTTCGGGCTTAAAATCAAGAGAGCAGGCATTTTGTTTTCAACAGCGACGATCCATAGATGGAGTAGATCAACGGTCATCGGGTAAGCTTGAGTTGCGGAGTTGCATGGGGTTTAGCGCATGGGCTCATCTCTTATGGTCATAGTCACGAAATGATCGTGGTTGTCTGATCCAGTAGGGACACATGGCACCTAATCAGGCTCGGTCGCGATTTCGGCTACCGAGACTTCAAAAGACAGGGGGTCTCTCTTCCACTGCATCGGGAAACCCCCGAAACGCGAAATGATTAACCATTTCGGCATTTTGGCTACCGGGACTTTGAAAGACAAGGGGTCTCTCCTCCACTGTGTCGGGAATCACCAAAACCTGAAATGCGAAATGTAAAATCCCCCTAGGAGTCATTTCGGCATTACGGTTACCGGGACTTTGAAAGACAAGGGGTTGCTTCTCCACTGCATCGGGAATCGCCAAAACCCGAAACGTGAAATGTAAAACCCCCCAGGAGCCGTTTCGTCATTTTAGCTACCGGGACTTTGAAAGACAAGGGGTTGCTCCTCCACTGCATCGGGAATCGCCGAAACTTGAAATGTGAAATGTAAAAGCCTCATAGGAGTCGTTTCGTCATTCTGGCTACCGGGACTTTGAAAGACAAGGGGTCGCTCCTCCACTGCATCAGGAATCGCTGAAACCCAAAACACGAAATGTAAAATCCCCTCAGGACACGTTTCGGCATTTCGGCTACCAGGACTTTGAAAGACAAGGGGTCGCTCCTCCACTACATCAGGAATCGTCGAAACCCGAAATGCGAAATGTAAAAGCCCCTTAGGAGCTGTTTCGGCATTCCGGCTACTGGGACTTTGAAAGACAAGGGGTTGCTCCTCCACTGCATTGGGAATCGCCGAAACCCGAAACGTGAAATGCAAAAAGCGCCTTTGAAGATAGGTGCAGGGTCATGGCTAGTGGTCACTTGGGGTGACAGAAAGAGTTGCGCAAAGGGCCAAAGCGCTCAGTTTAGCTGCAGGAGACGTCGTCGCATTCTCCAGGTGCCAATTCAACTTGGCCTCGATCCTGATCCATGTTAGAGGTAAATAAAGGTAGGAGGAGGTGGTTGAAACCTCGCCTCACTCCTTAAATGAAAGACATGGAGGTTCTGGCAGGCAACTTGCCCAAGATTGTCCTGTGTGCAGGTTTTCCTAAAGAAAACATGTCGATCTGATGTCCTCGTCTGACTAGAGGAGCCTACACACGCTAATTTGGACTTGAATGTCTCAGCTGCCTTCCTACTACTAAGGTGGTGAATTTCTCTGAGTATATATACTCATTTTTTGTATTTGTGTCAGCATGGATGGTAGAGCAGAGCTCCGGACTGTAATGTTTTAATGAAGCACTGGTTTTCCTGGCTATGTATCTATATATGAAATTTCCTTGTTTAATGTAAGGCATCTCTCTTTTTCATCTTGTTTCGATCTCATACTGAAAGGGTTCATGATTGATTGATTCACATGAATCATCGTGACTGTGTTATGATAAAGGATTTATTATAACGCTGTTATGTTCTTTTAGTGTTTCTGCTTTTGAATATAAGAAGTTCTTGTGTTCAAATTTTTCTTCTACAAGCTGTTGGAAGCTTGATGACTACAACAGCCCTTCACATTTCCTCACAGAAGTCTTCCTCCTACTCACCCTTATTACAACTTACTATCTGAAGTTGAACCAAGACCTCATCTGCTTGTGCATGCCTAGCCTAGTTTCTGAGTTAGAACGATATTGTTCCAAGTTTACTTCCATTCATCACCCTCTATCAACAAATAGTGACATAAACTGATGGGCCTCAGGCTTACTCTTGTTGCAATCCAAGAGTGACTTCTAAAGCCAACAACGCCTATCAATCCACAGGTACCCTCCATGGTAGCACGACAGGAAGATTTTAACGCACATGTTAACCTCCTGATGTCAGCCAAAGTGGGGGATCTTCATTACGTTCAAGATCGTTGATCTCGTGATCTCCTTAATCCACGGCTGGGGAACTATCTTGGGCTTCTTCCCAGTCATCTTTGTCAGGTGCCTATGCAGCATGAGCATCACATAGTTCTTTCAGTCTCCAAGGTTTAAGTCATTGATCTTGAGAGTTGGGATCAGTCTCAACTGAGGTCCGACTGCGCGTATCCCCTTCGGGAGGTACGCAGTGATTAGCGTGTACTCAAAGTCACGCAGGACACTGTCACAACTAATCGCGCCAGCCAAAGGCGGGATGTAGTTAGGCAAGACCGATGGGATCTAATTCGTGTTAGCCAGATCATAGCGGTGCTTTCTTCTTTTCTCAGTCGTGGTTCGGCTAGATCGACGTGCAGTCAAGGGGGATGCTTGAAATCCTCCCATCGACGATGCTTGTATTCCTACAGACATGAATTTCTCAACCATGAGGTCGATCAAAATATCTTCCACAGATTTCTCTAGTGTGTTATGATCGCTCGACATTCACACTTGTAATCAAATAACTCGGGTAGGCGAATGTACACTCAGGGTAATCAAAGGAATGGTGAGGTCTACAAAGCACAATGCGGTATGCAATCACTTCTCTTTTAGTTCGAATATCTCGGTTTGCAAAAAGTGGTCCCGATGTAGCATCCAACGAGTTAAATAGGAAACGTCGTAACATATTACTCCAACGGGTCAGAGTGCCTCAATCAATGTGATTCCATTTGTTATGTCGCGGTCCCAATGGTCCAATGGCGATATTTCCAACAATAATTGTGTTTCTAACCGTTCTAGGGCGTCATTCTAACGGTCGGGATGGCTCCAACGGTCATATAGCTTCGTCATGGCGAAGTGCCATTCTGCATTTTTCTATTATTCCAATGAGGTTCAACTTTGGCAAGCCTTCTTTCTGCGAAGTCTTCTCTGGAACTTTCTGCACTTTTTCTAACTTTGCTTTCTTCTTACTGATCTTTCTTGCCTTCTTCCCTATGATTTGACTCTTTGGATTCCTTTTTCCATTCTTATTCTTACCTTCTCTTAGCGTAGTAACTTTTCACTGCTGAGGGTCTTTCAAAGGGTTCAAATGTAATACCTTTTCTCTTGCTATTTTCGGGGTGGGTGCTCTTTGCTCCTGCATGGACAGGTTCTTTAAGCCTTCTTGTGTTCTTTCAACTTCGACAGGTAACTCTCTTGCCTTATGTTGCTTCGACTTGTCCTCTTGTTCATGTATTAGTCACTCTATTTTTCTAGCCATGAAGTCCCTTAATTCTTTCTTTTTCTGTTCTGTGGCTTCCTCCTATGCTTTCCTTCGGATCTAATCTTTCTCAATCCAGGTCTTTCCGAACAAAAGTGCAAAAGGAGCGTTGTTCTCGACAAACTTAATGACTTCAAATTATTCTTCGGTCGATGTTCCATGAGAAATCATAGGTACATTAGTAACTCTTCCACATAGGGTTATCATCTTTCCTTTAAACAATCCCATCCCTCCCAATGTAGGAACCATAGCGGGCTTTCCCAAAATTTCCCAAGTGATTTCTGGCATACGATTCACATGTGTTTCCTCATCTAATACACAGTCTATGTCAAAGTCTCATATTCTTGTTTCTATGCACTGCTTCTCTTTTAAGATCTCTGGTAGACTGATGTCTCTGTGATCATTCAGTGTTTCTTTCATCTGTAATAATATAGTCTCTAATTCTTGCTGGCTCTCTAACATATCCTTAGTCCTTTCACTTCCTTCATAGTTTTCTTGTCTCATATTCATCTTTTCAACTTTAGCAATCAATATTGGACAATCCAAAACCTCATTACCAATAGCTTTACAATAAAGACAAATAGGACCTATACCAGGGCATTCCTTAGCAAGATGTCCCGGTCTTCTGCAATTATAACACAGTGTCAATCCTCTCTTTCTTTTAAATGATCCCCAACCCTTCCTGTACTGGGCACTGAGATCACAGTGGTGGACCTACAATCTGCAAAAATTCGTTCTAGGTTCCTGCATCCACTTATTAGTCCAAAAAATATCTCTATGCATAGGAATAACATATCTTTCGCTATCTCTATCCAATTTATTCAGAAAAAATCTTTCTTCTAGTTGTGCCTCAGTTTTCAAACTAGGATAAAATCTATCAAACATACTTATATTCATACTTTCAAAGAAAGTTTTTTCACTTATCTCACCTTTACCATAGTATAAATATTTAAGATCTTACCTCTTTTATTCATATCAGGATTTTTTTTCTTAGCACAAAGCTTCGCAAGTCAAGTAGAATACTGTGCACTACAGCAACAGATCTACGCACAAATATTTCTCTTTTCTTCAGTTCCTAGCAATCACAGTTTCAAGTACCAACAATAGAACCATTTGTTGGCACAAGGGCAAACCCAGGGTTCAACGCTTCAACGACGCACCAACAAAACCCTAACTACCGGCCCTTTCAGCAACACCTGTGAAGCAGATGAAGTCTCACCCGAGGTAGAGGTAGGGGGGGTTGCAAGACTCAGGTGTCTACAACCTAGCTGGGACACATATCTGTGATTACAACACTTAACAAATCACTTATCCAATAGTATGCATTAAGTTATGATTCCTATTCACATCGCAGATTAACCCTTATTATAGATTAGCACAGAAACAACCAAGATCTAACCATTAAAACCTCTTAGCACATAGCATAAGCTCAGATATAACATTCATTCACATCATAAAGCACTAATCATTCATAGATCTATCTATCATACATCAAGAACAATGCACTAAGAAAATAGATACATAAATAACATGAACAACATTGCACAAAGCACATCGACACAGGATATACGTGGTTCACCCCAGTGTGGGGATACGTCCACCAACTTCTTCTTCTTCGTCTTTATTAGTCTTCAAGATTCTTACAATCCTCTACTCTTGTGCACAAAGCCACAGAGCCAATCCCACCTCTGCTCCTATGCATGAACAAACACTCAAGGTAATCAAAGGAATGGTGAGGTCTAGACAGCACAACGCGATATGCAATCACTTGTATATTAGCTCGGATATCTCGGTTTGCAAAAAGTGGTCCCGGCGTAGAATCCAATGGGTTAAATAAGAAACGTCGTAAAAAATTACTCCAACGGGTCAGAGTGCCTCAATCAATGTGATTCCATCTGTTATGGCACGGTCCCAATGGTCCAATGGCGATCTTTTCGACAATAATTGTGTTTCTAACCGTTATGGGACGTCATTCTAATGGTCTGGACGCCTCCAATGGTCATATAGCTTCGTCGTGGTGAAGTGCCATTCTGCATTGTTTTGCTATTCTGGCGAGGTTCAACTTCGGCAAGCCTTCTTTCTGCAAAGTCTTCTCTGGAACTTTCTGCACTTTTCTAACTTTGTTTTTTCCTTACTGAGCTTTCTTGCCTTCTTCCCTGTGATTTGAGTCTCTGGATTTCTTTTTCCATTCTTATTCTTATCTTCTCTTAGCATAGTAACTTCGCACTTCTGAGGGTCTTTCAAAGGGTTCAAATGTAATACCTCTTCTCTTGCTATTTCTGGGGTGGGTTCTCTTCGCTCCTGCATGGACAGGTTCTTTAAGCCTTCTTGTGTTCTTTCAACTTTGACAGGTAACTCTCTTGCCTTCTGTTGCTTCAACTTGTCCTCTTGTTCTTGTATTAGTCACTCTATTTTTCTAGCCATGAAGTCCCTTAATTCTTTCTTTTTCTGTTCTGTGGCTTCCTCTTATGCTTTCCTTCAGATTTGATCTTTCTCAATCCAAGTCTTTCCGAACAAAAGTACAAAAGGAGCATTGTTCTCGAAAAAATTAATGACTTCAAATTATTCTTCGGTCGATGTTGCATGAGAAATCATAGGTACATTAGTAACTCTTCCACACAGATTTATCATCTTTCCTTTAAACAATCCCATCCCTACCAATGTAGGAACCATAGCGGGCTTTGCCAAAATTTCCCAAGTTCTTTCTGGCATAATATTCACATGTGTTTCCTCATCTAATACATAGTCTATGTCGAAGTCTCATATTCTTGTTTCTATGCACTGCTTCTCTTTTAAGATCTCTGGTAGACTGATGTCTCTGTGATCATTCAGTGTTTATTTCATCTGTAATAATATAGTCTCTGATTCTTTCTAGTTCTCTGACATATCCTTAGTCCTTTGACTTCCTTCATAGTTTTTTTGTCTCATATTCATCTTTTCAACTTTAGCAATGATTATTGGATAATCCAAAACCTCATGACTAATAGATTTACAACAAAGAAAAATAGGACTTATACCAGGGCATTCCTTAGCAAGATGTCTTGGTCTTCTACAATTATAACACAGTGTCAATCCTATATTTATTTTAAATGACCCCCAACCCCTCCTGTACTGCGCACTGAGATCACAGTGATGGACATGCAATCTGCAAAAATTCATTCTAGGTTCCTGCATCCACTTATTAGTCCAAAAATTCTTTCTATGCATAGGAATAACATATCTTTCACTATCTCTATCCAATTTATTTAGAACAAATCTTTCTTCTAGTTGTGCCTTAGTTTTCAAACTAGGAAAAAATCTATCAAACATACTTAGATTCATACTTTTGAAGCAAAAATTGTCACTTAGCTTACCTTTACCAGAGCACAAATATTTAAGATCTTACCTCTTTTCTTCATATCAGGCTTCTTTTTCTTAGCACAAAGCTTCGCAAGTCAAGTATAATACTGCGCACTACAACAATAGATCTACGCACAAATCTTTCTCTTTTCTTCAATTCCTAGCAATCACAGTTTCAGGTCCCGGCAACAGAACCATTTGTTGGCACAGTGGCAGACCCAGGGTTCAATGCTTCAACAACACACCAACAAAACCCTAACTACCAGCCCTTTCGAAAACACCTGTGAAGCAGATGAAGTCTCACCCGAGGTAGAGGCAGGGGGGGTTGTAGGACTCAGGTGTCTACAACCTAGCTGGGACACAGATCTGTGATTACAACACTTCACAAAGCACTTAGACAACAATATGCATTAAGTTATGATTCTTATTCACATCGCAGATTAACCCTTATTATAGATTAGCACAGAAACAACCAAGATCTAACCCTTAAAACCTCTTATCACATAGCATAAGCTCAGATCTAACATTCATTCACATCATAAAGCACTAATCATTCATAGATCTATCTATCATACATAAAGAATAGTGCACTAAGAAAATAGATACATAAATAACATGAACAACATTGCACAAAGCACATCGACACAGGATATACGTGGTTCACCCCAGTGTGGGACTACATCCACCAACTTCTTCTTCTTCTTTATTAGTCTTCAAGATTCGTACAATCCTTTGCTCCTATGCACAAAGCCACAGAGCCAACCCCACCTCTGCTCCTGTGCACGCACCTCACTAGATCCTCCTTCCACGAATTAGGGAAAAAAGTCTTACACGGTTTATGCACGAGTCTCTTACAATACTCTTTGCACAAAGCCAACTAGTCATGCACTAGGTCAATGACCTCTCTAAGCCAATTACTACTTTAATTACATCACCTAGCTAACTATTTATACATTACAAAAATTCCTAAGCATGGGTAAACCCATGGGCTAACACCCCATACCCATTACATAAATCCTAAAAGCCCAAAAATCCCGCAAAATGGGCGAGATCCTGCGATCTCTGCTTCGCTTGGGCGCTTCGCCTTTGACCAGCCTGTCGAAGTCCTAAAAATGGTCAAACACGACCAATGTTTCCTCAAAACTTGGTCGAGGGCTAACAACAGGTGATAAATATAGCGGGAGGAGCACCACAAGGTATGTTGTTATTGTAGGTGGAACAACAGTAAGTTGGATTTCAAAACTACAAAAGGTTGTTGCACTTTCAACAACAGAACCAGAGTATGTTGTTGCTACAGAGGCTAGTAAAGAAATGATTTGGTTACAGAGGTTTATGGAGGAATTGGGAAAAAATAAGGAGAATAACAGGTTGCACTGTGACAGTGAGAGTGTCATTCATCTTGCAAATAACCCAATGTTCCATTAAAATACTAAGCATATACAACTCAGGTACCGTTTCATACGATCCATCTTGGAAGATGGACATTTGAAGTTGGAAAATACACATACTAGCCAAAATCCTACAGACATGTTAACAAAGGGAGTAACCAGGGAGAAACTGAGTTCCTGATTAGTTTCAATTGGTATTCAAGGATGAAGGTGAAGATGAAAATTTTTCCAGGTCTAAGGTGGAGTAGATTCCAACAGGTACAACAACATTGGAGTTGTTGTGATCAGTCTCCAAGTGGGAGATTGTTGGTTGTGGAGCATGATTATCTTCCTAATTTAGAGGTTTGTTTCAACCGTGCTTGGACCCCATTCCCTAACAGGGGTGTGTGGGGGGGCTTCCCCCCCTAAAGCGAAATATTAGGAAAAAATTCCTTTTAAAATATTGTAATTTCGTAGTCAATCTGGACCGTTCATTATAAGGTCGCAGATATGATGATAGAAGTTATTTTTAGGGTTTTTTTCCCTAGAAGGAAACCTTCTTTTATGAGGGAATTGTATTGCGGTTGTGTATTATTGCAAATATTGTATTTTGAGAGATGAGATTGTGAGA
Organism: Picea sitchensis; assembly: GCA_010110895.2. Classification (NCBI taxonomy): domain Eukaryota; kingdom Viridiplantae; phylum Streptophyta; class Pinopsida; order Pinales; family Pinaceae; genus Picea; species Picea sitchensis. The sequence goes on from SNQJ01S0177449.1 coordinate 9,981, forward strand.
GAAATAAGAGGAAGTTACAATGAGTGTGTTGTAGGTTGTATCCTTTCATTTTGCTAGATAATAATAAGGAAGGTGTAATATACCAGATATAAAATGTATGCAGAACTGAAATAAAATGCTAGTAATGGCAGAATAACAACAATATAACCAGAACATTCACCACAATAACACTGAAATGATATAAGAATAACAACATAAATAACACTTTGAATCTAAAAGCAATGTTCACGGGCCTCTTCGAGGGGGCAACCTCCAATTGAGCAGAGCTCTATTACAATAATATCCAAGATAGGGTTCTCATACCCTCGACACCTATTTATACTAAAAAGAAGCATCTAGAGGAAGATCATTCTAGAAGCGAAAGCTTCTATTAGGTCTTCTTACATCTGCCTTATTCTATTTTATTGAAAGGCCTTATTAATATTGACCTTTATTACATCCAAATATATTGTTCTACCTATGTGCGGGTTAAGACCCTAACATGTCCACCCCCTTAAAAATAGACTTGTCCTCAAGGCTTGAGATGAGGAAATTGTTGTAGAATGGTAGTTGGTTCCCAAGTGGCATATGATGGAGTTGTATCTTTCCACTGTACTAGCACTTCCTTGATGGTTCTCTGACATAGGCGACGCTCACGCTGGTCCAAAATTGCTTCTGGATGTAGCCAAATGGATCCTTCTTCAGCTAACTCTGGAAGGTTGGTTTGAATTTGGCACTTAGCTCCAATCAACTTCTTTAAGCAAGAAACATGAAAAACAAGATGTAGCTTCAAATTGTTGGGCAAAGCTAACTGATAGGCGACTTGTCCCACACGCTTGAGTACGGTATAAGGACCATAAAATTTGGGTGCTAGCTTCTGACAATGCTCGATCTTGAGGGAAGTTTGCTTGTAAGGTTGCAATCGAAGAAACACCTGATCCCCTTTTGAAAATTTACGTTCAAAGCGACCTTGATCTTCTTTTTGCTTCATGTGATTCTGTGCCATGACCAAATTCTCTTTGAGGGAACGGAGAATAGCCTCTCGAGCTGTAAGTGTTAGGTAAACCGCCTGGACCTTCGAAGCACCTGGTAAGTATGAGAGAACTGAAGGTGGCTTTTGTCCATATACCACTTCAAAAGGAGTCATGTGTGTAGCTGTATGGTATGAAGTATTGTACTACCATTTAGCTAGGGGTAACCATTGAGACCACTGATTTTTATTTTCTGAGGCAAAACACCTCAAATATGTTTCCAAACACTTGTTGACAACTTTCGTTTGGCCAGGGATGATAAGTTGTGCTGAGATGCAATTCGGTGCCTTGTATCTTGAACAGTTCTTGCCAAAAATTGCTTGTGAAAGTTGGGTCGCGATCATAAACAATAGAGTGTGGCATGCCATGAAGCTTGAAGACCTGATCCATGATGATTTGAGCCACCGTGGATGTTGTAAACGAGTGTTGAAGGGCGCATAAATGAGCATACTTGGAAAGGTGATCAACAACCACCATGATGACGGATTTATTTCCCGATTTGGGTAAGTCGGTAATAAAATCCATAGATATATCCTTCCAAATAGCAGGTGGAATCGGGAGCAGTTGTAGTGTGCCCGGAGATTTGACTATTTCTCCCTTGTTGCATTGACACACATCACATTCATCTACAAAATTATGAATTTCCTGTTTCATACCATCCTAGAAAAAGGAACGTTTGACCCTGTCATAGGTTTTGGTGAACCCGGAGTGCCCTGTTGTGGGTGTAGCATGAAGCTCGGAAAGTACCGTGGATTTAAGCTTTGATTGTTTACTTAAATACAAACGGGTTTTGTATCAAAGTTCCTCATGGAGCCAAGAGTACCCTGGGGAAGCTAGAGCCTTGGACTGCAATTGGTGGATCAACTGCGAACTTTCGGAATCTTGTAGCCATTCTTGGTGAACAACTTAGAGCTAATCTGGTACAATGAATGAAAGAGAAAAAATGGATCCTTCATCTTCATATTTTCGGGAAAGTGCATCTACAGCCACATTGTCTTTCCCTTTCTTATAAATGATCTCATAATCATATCCAAAGAGTTTAGTCACCCATTTTTGTTGTTCTAGGGAGGAAATGCGTTGTTCCAAAAAATACTTGAGGCTTTGATGGTCTGTCTTAATTTGGAAACATTGCCCCAATAGATAAGGAATCCACAGATCCACGGCATGCAGAATAACCAACATTTTCTTTTCATAGATGGATTTGCCTAGATTTATTTCAGATAGTTGCTTGCTGGTAAAGGCCAAAGGTCGACCCTCTTGCATAAGGACAACACCAATTCCTTTCCCTGAGGCATCACATTCCAACACAAAGGTCTTTG
>SNQJ01S0177450.1:0-19813 GCA_010110895.2 Picea sitchensis
CAATTGTGTGTGGCCCCTTTAATCCATATGTGAGTCAAGTCGGCAAGCTATCGTCAGCCTGCATCACCAATAATCATGTCAGAAATGTCATCATCAAATCATCAGTCAAATAAAACATCATAATAAACATATCAACCCAAAAGCACACTCCCTGACTCAGTCCGGAGTCCAAGGGGGGTTCTACCGATGCCTCTGCATCGTCAAGGTCCAAAACCCTGCACACTCAATCAAACTGAGTCAATAGCACCCGTCTAATCAAATAGTAACACATCATGTCATCGGTCAATCACATTGTAATCAAATATAATAGGTCTAATGTCAAAAGGGTCCAGATCACTTGCGAGCAAGTGTCCTCAATAATAAGTGGTCTCAGTGCGCCAGGGCGGGATGTTACACCAACCATAGGGAAATTTTAATGAATCTTAAACAAATGTTATAAAGAATATATATGTGGTCTTAGTGGATTCAACCATGTTCAAAGATTATGAACATGATGTTGAGTTAATTTTGGTTAGTAATCCACTCAATGCTAGACTTTATTGCTTTCTATATTCTCAAAAGAGTGAGACAAAGTAAATGGGTAAAGACATGTTAGAAGTTGAAATCATGCGTCTCAACAAGAATGTATTCTCTTCTCTAGTGATCTTAGTAAAAAAGAAGAATAAGTCTCAAAGGATGGTCCTATACTATAGGGAATTTAATACATTTCACTTAAAGATAAGTTTCTCATTCCTACCATTAATAAATTATTAACTTGTATTTGTAATCCCTTTGCTTGTTGGTTTTCTGAATTGATTTCCCTTGGTGAACCCAACTTCTGATGTCAATGAATTCTCTCTGTGGGTTTTATTGCTTATTATGAAAATATTGTGGTTTTATCTTCCGTCCCTTATCCCTTTAGTAATTAGTCCGTTCCTAACTAGTCGGCTAGGAGCCGAATTGACGGTCGTCACTTCGGTGTTTAAAGACCTATAAATTCAAATGCCCTGCTTTTCTGTGCATGGATGATGAGTGAAGGATAAGAATTTTCCCTGCTGTCTATCCCTTACTTATCTCTGAGTTGATTGATTCATGGGTGAATGTTTAGTCTTTGTGCCTTCTTATGGACGAGTACCTCTGCACCTTGATTGATTAAAACTTCGATTTCTCTCGATGTTTTTAATTGCTTGAAATTGGGTACATCTCTGCATTTTTATTGATAAACTCTACATTGTGAATGATAAACCTCTGAGTTGAATGAAAATCTCTTGGCTAACCCGAATTCTGATTTCAATGACTTCTCTGTGTGGGTTTTATTGATTATTATGAAAAGATTGTGTTTTTATCTTTCATCCCTTATCCCTTTATTCATCAGTCCGTGCCTGAGCAATTGGCCAAGAGCCAAATCGAAGGTCCTCACTTTAGTGTTTAAAGATCGATGGATTTAAATAACCTACTTTTCTGTGCATGGATGATGAGTGAAGGATCAAAATTTGCCTTGTTTTCTATCCCTTACTTATCTCTGAGTTGATTGATTCATGGTTGAATGTTTAGTCTTTGCGCCTTCTTATGGATGAGTACCTTTGCACCTTGATTGATTAAAACTTTGATTTCTCTCTGTGTTTTTAATTGCTTGAACTTGGGTAGATCTCTACATTTTTATTGATAAACTCTGCATTGTGAATGATAAACCTATGAGTTGAATGACAATCCCTTAGCGAACTCAACTTCCGATTTCACTGAATTCTCTATGTGGGTTTTATTGATTATTATGAAGATATTGTGTTTTTATCTTCCATCCCTTATTCCTTTAGTCATCAGTCTGTGCATGAGCAGTCGACCAGGAGTCAAATTGACGGTCATCACTTCGGTGTTTAAATACCTATAGATTCAAATAACCTGCTTTTCTGTGCATGGATGATAAGTGAAGGATAATAATTTTCCTTGTTGTCTATCCCTTATTTATCTCTGAGTTTATTGATTCATGGATGAATGTTTAGTATTTGCGCCTTCTTATGAACGAGTACCTCTGCGGCTTAATTTATTGAAAATTTGATTTCTCTCTGCGTTTTTAATTGTTTGAACTTGGGTACATCTCTGCATTTTTATTGATAAAATCTACATTGTGAATGATAAACCTCTGAGTTGAATGAAAATACCTGCATTTAGTCTCTAGAACAACCAAATTCAACACTCACTTTTGATATGTCTTCTCTTCCAAACCATACACTCTTATCATAGTAAACTGCTAAAAAATGAACCAACCTCCCACCTTGGTGTTGTTTTGCAATTGTAGTTACCCTTTGACTAAAGGGATAATTATAACGAATACCTCATTTTGAATAATAAAGTCTAATATAGACATAAAATAGTTTACATACTGTAAAAAACCTTCACTTACATAAAAGAGTTTACATGATCTCTTACCATAGGAAACCACTCAATGGGTGGGAGAGAAACATGTTGGATGGTCATTCAATGAGAGAAATTGATAAATGACATCGATATTTCATGTCAAAGCCTCATTTACACAAGCATTTGAGCTAATAGATCATTGACCCTTGTTAATGATCTATTACCCTTTGTATTTACACAAACATTTAATTGAAGATGAGCTTCTATTAACCTTTGGATAAGATACTAGTTGAAGATGGTGATGTATTACCCTTTGTATTTACACAAGCATTGGAATCACCTAGCCAATTCCTGGTTGTCCACGAGGTTTCTGACAGGATGGATCTACCAAAACACATATAAACAACGCTTTATAACCACATATAAACACATGTTGAACATATAACCACATATTAATTTTTTCTTATTTTATTTTCTTTCTTCATAATTTTTGTTGGTCAATGTTGGAGATATTAACTCGTACTTGTCTTGTGTTTAACTTTTCATGAATTTACAAAGGATAGATATTGAGGAGAGATGTCAAAATGATAGTCTCCAAACATTCCTCACAAACTCTCTAGGCTCTTCCAAGAAGGAAGAAGAGGAACTCCTTCTTCAACTGAGACTCTGAGTGACCAACAACAATCTCGTCAGAGGAGATTTTCAAACGAGTTTGTGAATAGATAAATTGTAGAATGTGCTCAAGCAAGTGCTATGGATGCAACCTTCTTACATAGGTTGTGCATTGATACTCCTACACCTGAGAATGTAAAGAATACCTCAGGACAAGAGAATATTTATGGTAATATTCTTTGATTTTGTTTATTTTTGTTGTATTTTTGTGTGTTTAAATTTATGTCAAGTTAAATGTTGTAATTACTTTCAAATGTGTGTGTAGACAATGATTTTAGAGCAAGAGACGACAATGAAAGAGAGAGTGATTGCCACAAATATTCTAATGTTGGCGTAGAGGGTGAAGGTGGATTTAGGAGGCCGCGTTATTAAGAAATAAAAGATTACACACCTACGTCCACCTATCCTTCAGATGTTGGTGATGAACTTCCCTGAGAAGGAATTACTGAAGCAATGACCCTTGAACGATGCTCATGTGTTAAAAGGAGGTTGGAAAATGATTTGATGGTCTTGGAACTCCCTCAGGAGAGAAAACAAAGATTGCAGATTGTTTTGCATTTATTGCAAAACTTTATGGACGCATATCAAAAGATGAGGCCAACCACTGACAATTTTTTTAGTCTAATGAGGTGGTGGAAGTCAGAGCTGATGGGTCCCGATAAATGAAAGACAATAAAAAATAAATTTTCAAAAGAAGACACAATTTTGATGTTCAACTTCAAACATGGGCCAAAGTGGAAGATGTTGAATGTGAAATATTTTAAGCACCCCGACATTGCAAAAAAATTGTATAACAAATTTTTGGCAGCATATGAGAAATTGTCATGGAACGATGAGGTTCCACATTATTTTGCAAGACACTTTTATGCAAATTTTTTTTTGCACATGCACCCTGCTTATACTAGTCTACCGTCCAATTATTATGGGACTGGTAAAGGACGAACATATGATCGCAAAGGGGCATATCAAAATGCAACATTGTCGAGGCCTCCACAACCTTTAGTACCTCACCCAACAGGGGCATTTGTTTCAGATTCAGAGTTGCAAGCTACATCAGAGGTTGGCAAAGAGGCTAGGAATGCAATTGGGGAAAATTTGGAAGCAATTTTTTATGGTGTTGATGTTAGCATGAATCGTCAGCGAGTGAAAGACAATTCCCGTGCCATATTTGTTTATAAAACAGATGCAAAGTTAGATACCATGTCAAAAAAATATGTTTTGGAGTATGCAAAATTTTTCCATGATGGTTGAAAGAAGGTCATTCAGAATGATGAACCAAACAACAAATGGTATGTGTTCTAGTTAGTAAATTTTTGATGCATTTTATGATAGTTTAATTATAATTCTATATTTAGATATAATTGTATCTATATAAATAATCAAGTTTTTATAGTCATTAATTACAGTTTGGAGATACGTTAAATGAATCTCCAGTAAATAGGGGACTTGATTCCACAAGTTTAAATTTGGATGGGTTGAATCAAGTATGTATTTTCTAATATCCACATATGAGAACTTTAATTGTTCAATTTCCAATCTTTTGAATAAGAGATCAACAACATTTATAATTTTGTATAAATGTGAATACATTGAATCCTAGATTTAGTTCTTAGTTGTGTTGTTCACATATCCCTATTCCATCTCCTACTACTTGGGGAGGCTTGTCTCAATTCTCATTGGGAGAGTTTGAAGAGGGTGAGAATTCACAGGTATCATTTAGTGTGTTAAAATCATTTAAATTTAATGTGTTATAATCATTTAAATTTAAATTTTCAAAATTTCAAATTTGAAATGTGTTATATAGGCTAATGTGGAGAAGAGAGTACCTGAGAGTGTGTTTGGGAGGGATATTGGGATTGAGGAGGAAACACCTAGATTTGGGAAGAATGTGTCTATTCAGGATGATTCATAAATGTATGTTTTTGACTATTTATCAGTTTTTTGTTTTCTCAAATTTTTAGTTTAGCCTTTCCTATTGAATGCTTTGATCAATTATTTTGAAATATATAGAACCCCTAGATAAGATTATCGTTGCCTTAAATGGTGTACATTCAAACTTATTTAAGGTTAGATCATGATGAATACCTAATTTTAAACTTGAACATTTGATTATTTGAGAACATACTCTATCCCACATCAGAAAAGGGAAAGTTTCTAAATTTTCTTCAATTGCGTTCCTTGCTTTCTTGTCCAAGAATGACGTAGTATGGACATTTGTGTTTTCTATATACAATGAAGTGAATTCCTTCTTGCCGGAGTATTGTCAAAATCTTAACTAAATTGGTTACTAATCACAAAAACAAATATTCATGTAGATTTACAAATAATCTCACACATATTGTATATGTAAGCTAGCTCACACATAATTTCAAAGAGCATTTGATTATGTTTAATATGAATACATCCCAAAGATGAAATATTTAAATGGTTTTTGAAGAATGACTTAATATACATGTGCAGATTTGTGTTTTCTTCATCTACATGCAAGATTATATGAGAACATTGTTGACGGGCGAAACTGACTGTCCGTCAACTGGGAGAGTGGAACCGGTCCGAGGTTGTCTAAATAACCCAAGCCATTTGGAATGGACCACCCTGACGAGTTTAACGGCTCTGTTGGCCGCCCTAAGGTCTTCTAGGAAAACCAAAGAGAGAAATGATCTGAGCTAAGAAATCTAAATCCCACACCAAAAGTGTTTCTAAATTTTCTTCAATTATGCTCTCGCTTCTTGTCCAAGAATGGTGTTGTATGGACATTTGTGTTTTCTTCATACAATGAATTGAATTCCTTCTTGGGGTATTGCCAAAATCTTAACTAAATTGGTTACTAATCACAAAAACAAATATTCATGTAGATTTACAAATAATCTCACACATATTGTATATGTAAGCTAGCTCACACATACCTCAAAGAGCATTTGATTATGTTTAATATGAATACATCCCAAAGATGAAATATTTAAAATGGTTTTGAAGAATGACTTAATATACATGTGCGTATTTGTGTTTTCTTCATGTACAAGAAAGATTATGAGAATATCAAGTTGATCTGGCTTAAACCGACCGGTCCAATAACTCGAGAGAGGAACCGTCCGTAGGTTGTCTTAAATAACCTGCCATTTGGAATGGACCTCCCTGACGATTTTAACGGCTCCTTTGGTCGCTCTAAGGTCTTCTAGGAAACCAAAGAGAGAAATGATCCGATCTAAGTAACGAAAAGAAACTAGAACCAATAAAAGAAAGAAAAAGAACTAAACTAATAAAGGAAACTAGAAACTAATAAAACAAACTAAACTAACTACACTATTCTAACTACAAACTAATAACTACTATATATACAAGATACTAACTATGATTATAATAACTCAAATCAACTTCACCTAATTTACCTATTAAATCTCATTCACAAATGTACACTATAGACAAACTACAGATTTGATTAAAACCCTCAAAACTCATGTGTTCCTACGCCTCGAGACACCAATAATCTCTTTTTTTTATCTTTTATGTTTCATGAAAAGGAATAATAAACTACTGAAATTAAACAATCTAATCTATCTTGATCAACTTAAACAATGTAATATAAATCTAACTAAAACTATCATTTATATTAAACTACTTAACATAAACAGTAAACATCTAACTATTTGACTTGGAAATGCTCCAAGTCTGCCTTGTGTAAGATGACTTCTTAAGCTCATTGGAGGAAGAAATTCACACCATTTAGTCCTTAAGCTTTTCAGAAACGATCAGCTATGGTCATTGGCAAGGTTGTTACGTAACAAACAAGACATAAAAGAAAATCATAACAGCTTGCCTCGATGATAAATCAGTAATAAGGGAACCTTTATGCAACAAACTTATATAACAATTCAATCTACTAAGAAGACAGCTTATCATTCATAAAATGAACCAACAACTCCACGCCCTTATCTCTTTGAAATCAAACAAGGTATGTATAACAAGAAGAAATTATATCACTTGTATTTGATTTAGATAACAACAAAGTAATACTAAACCATAAACAAATGATATACAAAACTTGGGACAAAGTGCTGATATATTGAAAAGAAAAAGCTGTACCAAAAACATCAATTTTGCTCCAGTCTGTAACATAATTATATATCCTTGTTCTCCCAAACTCAGGATTCCTAGATTATTACAAAACCATAAGTTTATATAGGTTTCTCACAAGGTAAAAGATCCTTGTGAATAATAGAAAACAATTTACACAATCTAGGAATAATCCCAAAATCCCCTTAAACTAAGTAACTAAAATGCTAGTGAAATCCTTAATATATCTTCCAACTGCCCCTCATATCTATTGCCAATTCGAATTTGCCTCTAATAGACACATACGTATCAAATTATAAGGATGTTTTATTAGAAAAATAATAAAAAATGACTTAACAAACTTAGCTACAGAATCATATGACTCTGTAGCTAAGTCAAAATAGCTAATGGCATCTAGAAAAATCAAATCCAAATAAATTCAATTGAAACAGAAACATTCAAAAATAGTTCTCATTTCTTTTAGTTACCATAAAATATGGTCAAATTTTGACAGGTTGAAATTGGACATTGAATCAATTTCGAATGAGATACAATAAAATCGTAATCAATAATCATGATCAAACAAGATATTAACCATATCAAATAAGATTTTACACAACCTAACCATAACCGATATGATTTGAACATCAATGCTACGGGCTTGTAGCAATATTTGGCTTCTCAATCAATACAACGAGAAAGTTCGGTAGATTCTGGCCACATATTCATTCATTTTGATCAAATAAGTGAGTGCTAACGATTCATATTTAAACCAAACATGTGTAATAGTTTTGACCAAAATCACCATCTATTTTAATCATTGGAAGCGACACAGTAAAAATCAAACAGAATTGCTAATCATACCCCGAACAACAATCAAACAAGATTAGGCCATCGGCCAATTATATCTAATTTTTGTTCTGGGTATGTCGTTTGTTTTACAACTTCGTTTGTAAAAAAATATAGTGTCGCTCAATTTGCAATGCATCGGTCGACTTGTCTTACATACCGACCTACAACGGTTATTGTTACGATTTGCATCAATTCTCAATATAAAACAAACCCTCTTTTCCAACAAAATCAAAATCATATCCAAGCTGGTCAAAATTACATGAAAGCGCTGATAACCATGGTAGATGAATCATAACCAATCAATTACTATATAGATCGGTGGTTTCAAAATGTTGCAAAACAATTTGCCTATAATAGATACAACATAACCTTCAATCGTAACAAATTTAAATCAAACTGATCTAACAATTGATTACTAAAATAAAACCAAATCCAACCTAAACTATAAACAAAATTCGCTTTAACAAATCAAACCATATACAACAGTGCATGTTTATGTAACAGAGCAGGTCAATCGTGTACACAGAGTTTATGAATGTGTCATATAAATGAGCAAAGGTTATACCAGCTAGACCACTGAGATTATGTCAATTTCGAATTGACAATGGATGTAGCAGACTCAACATTTTTCAACAATATCAATCCAACAGTCCATTGAATTTTATCATTAGGTCGCCCCTTATCGTTCCGACCAGTGAGCTTAGCCACTTGGTTTTCCAAATCATGAATTTTGATTGCAATTTGGGACATCCAAGTAGTATCTCTCCAACCAAAACCCACACTAACCGCAAGGTGGAGAAACAACTTGAATGTATAGGGTTTTGATGATTCCCAAGGGTTTCATGGAGGTTCAATACCGTGAAAATCGTGGCTATCCCGCGGCTGCGATGTAAGTTCTTGACGAAATCATGCGGAGGTTTTCCACACAATCCCTCAGAATAAGGATACTCTTCAGCGATAAATCATTCAATGTCCGACCGAGTCCCCGCTGACCACGACAGCTCCCGCTTTGGTAGGGGTCTAGTTTGTTCCTCGCCATGCTAGAGATCAACCTTGCATTTTTCTTGCCTCTAGTCATTTTGGTTGTAGGCTTAGCAACTCTCATTCCCGCTTTAATCATAGCCATGTATCTAATTCATAGGTGACTGGCTTAGGGTTTCAAAGTAACAAAACACTAAAAGGCATTGTGGGTAGAAGCTCTTCTTGGCCACCATGGGCTTATCCACCCGTGGAGGGTTAGACTCTTCAAAGCCATACGGCTGAGAAAATCATGCCAAGAATCACAACGAACCCCAATTCATGAACCAAAATCATTTTAATCAAACCAACATGGAAGAGGCTAGTGTCATCCCTCGCCACGCTTGTATCGCTTAGCCATTTTGAACAAACTTCTAAGAAGTGTAGATAGTGAGGCACACTTAGTTCAATCCCATAAAACCATTAATAAACGTAGGTAGAATAAGAAAATAAACCCATACATTCCTTCACAGGTAATCCACTGTTTGATTATCATCAGGAGATCATACCAGCTGGGTTTCAACATCTTTGAAGGCGAACCTCTGTCGCATGAGTTCACCTTGCGATATTGAAATAACAATGTCCATGGAACATCATCTACCCGGTAAACTTTTCTCAATTATTGTTACTTGACAAAAGGGCCGGTTGCCAGCCGAAACCGTCGCTGATTTCAAGTTCGACATCTCCAACTTTGGCTCTGAAGAGCCATCAAACGATAACGCAAATTGACGAGCCACAATGATGTTATAACCATCAAATTTCTTTATGAAAGTGAGCCACCCGTGATTTTCTAGGTTGCTATATGCACCATCAAATGTCAATAGTGCTTGGCACCCGTTGGGCTCGACTCTTACAACAGGATCCATGACCTCTGCTTATGGTAGGGTTCAAACTGAGTGAAACAATGCATAGAGTCAAAAATGATAGGGTTTGATAGCTTCAAAGCTCAAATAGACCGAAATTAATCAGACAGCGGTATAAGGTGGGATTACCACCACCACGCATTGTATTAATGACTAAGTATTGTTGTTAAACCATAATCGCTTATATCATGCATATCGCCAACAAATAGGGTGTGCAAAATCATATTAACGTGCCATTCACCATAAACATAACCAACACCATATGCTATATTCATGTGCCAAGTGTATAGTTTAATCCAACACCATATCCAATGATCCATTGATCAATCAATCGTTTTACGCCAAGGTTAAATTTAATCAATGCCAATACATAGTTTGAAACTATGAATCATTCAATGTAATATCAATTCACCAAACCATATACCAAGCATCGATTTAAAATTGAAATCCAAAGATTAATCAATGCACCTTTGTAAAACTCAAACCATTGTTATTTCTCAAATTACCTTATGAATTTACCAATGCATTCGTTTGTGCAATGAAATGTTTGCATTCCAAAGTTTTAAGAACATTGCACTCAAGAATTTCTCATATAATCAATGAGTCAAGAGCCCATAGCAATAACAATAAAAGCATATAAGACCAAATCCATCATAACCTTTATAAGATCGGAATAAAACCAATAAATCTTCATGCTCAAAGCTTAATAATCAAACAGATCCAAACGCGCAATCAAGGTAAGAAGCAAGGATGCATGATTGCAAAAATCCTTTGCAATCATGTGATAAACCAATGGTCAAGTGTCTCTTTGAGAAATCAATAAAAGACTTATGATAGTCCAAACGATGAAAGAGTAATTTTCACACTTTTAGTTGTGAAAATCAAATCAAACCAAATTGTAATTGTCGCAAAATGAAACAAAAGTCTAGAAGAATAAATGCGATGATGATTTGTCATTAACTAGACAAGAGGGTGTAGGTAGCTTTTAAGAGCAATTAAAAAAATGAATTGGCTGCCAACAATGGCTATTACGTCGGAGAAGCAGCTATCTCCGGCCAAGAAATGAATTTAGATCAGGACAGCAAAGAAATTCTCGATTTAAAACAACCACAAGAAAATCGTTCTACATCATCATCTACTATCTTTTCCAGCTAAGTTTCAAAAGATGCAAACTAATAACAAATTTTAAAGATCAGTAAGTTATGATTTTTATGATAAAATCTTCAATAATCGCTGGCATGGCTAACGCTACCAGAGTCCATAGCCTCGATGTGGTTTTACTTAGCCCACTTGGACGTCTTTATCCTTTCAAGAGGCTCTAGATTAGAATAAATGATATTTTAAAAGAGGCTCTTCATATAATTTTTTTAGATTTTCATCTACCCGACATTGCTTCACTACCAAAGGGCATGTTCAGTACCCCGACGAAATTATCTTGATGTCATGCATGCATTTACCCACAACCAACAGACTTGTTCAGCATCCTGGTGGGTTTACAAACACTTCCCACATCTCTTTATCCGGTTTTATTTTATAGATAACCGAGTTGGTGACGCTGAAAATCTCTTGATATTTCTTCACATTTTTTTTTATTTAGACCTCATCATAATCCTTTGTGATAATCGTCCTTATTCATCTCCGGAATTTTTATTTCTAAAAACTCAACTTGACATGGTGGAGACACTTTTGAGTCATTCCTTACTTTAAAAAGGGACAACGAAAAAGATAAAGATGATCACAACAAACTTCACTTAGAGATTCAAATTAGTAAACTCTTCAAAACAACATTTTCCAATATCATTTTCGTAAATATAACTCACCGATGTTTGTACAATCTTCCATAATTTATTTCAGCGAAGAAATTTTCTCATGGTCTTTGTCCGAATGGATCAGTGTATAAGAATGCATATGTTTCAAAACACAAAAACACACCAAACCGATCAATCAAATGAAAAATCATAAAACAAAAATGAAAGCAAAAATAAAAAACAAAAGAAAATATTTACATAATATACAAAGATAAAAATCAAGCAAAGTATCTTCTCAGGGCTTGACCATTCACCGGATAAGTGTCAAGTTTCCCTTCAAGACTCTGATTGCTGCTAAGTCAACTAGGACCCAAATTTTCAAGACAAAAATGGCCCAAGCCATAAATTTGGAAACTTGGTGTGCTCACCCTTCCCTTCTTGTGGTCATGGTCCTAATTTTAAGACTAGATCGCCAACTTCAAAATTTCTATCGGGCGTAATTAGAATCGAACCAACTTTTAATCAATTGAGCGATGTTGATCTAATTTACACTTGTCTTGGGTTCTTACTTCTTCTAACTTCACTGTGAGCATTAATACTATTTAAAGGGGATATTCTTCTTCTTGAACTTTTGTGACAATTGGAAGTGAAGGAAGAAGAATATGAGGTGGCAAAATGGCTTCTCCGCCATGAGGAAAAGGAGAGTTACCCATGCCAGCCTTTCGGGTGCCACCGCCATCCCAAAGGCATTGGCAGTGGTTGTGCCGCCTCTTTGGTGGGATTTTCTCGAAATTACCTGGCTCTCTTGATTATCTGACTGTTCTGTTGGTTGATTCTGCCATTACCCCTGGGTAGTAACCCTGCGTATCATCGCTTTATTTCTTTCTCTAAGGAAAAGTTACTCATCTCAAGAGAGGAAAAGTATGAAGCGCTATCAAATAATGCAGGACAATCAGGTATGCCAAAGAAGGTAATGATATACAGCGAAGAAAAGCCATCACCACCTTGCATAATGGCTCTTACACCTGCCGCTTCTGCAATTCATCTTAGTAAAGTAATCAGTATCACACAATATACTTGTGTTGTTGTGAGGATGGAGGGTTAATAGACCAATGGGATATCAAGGCCCCATTGGGTCGGAAAGGAGAATCGACCGTGCGATTCGGGTTGCAAAGGGAAGGCCGGGATGGCAATCACTGACGCCTCGGTTAAACATACACTTCGCATAGCGCCTCTAAAGAGTGTTGGCTGCAGTAACCGCTCTTAAAACTTTAAGGAGCAGTATCACGCACCCAAGGACCACCAACTTTCCCCATGCAACCTAAGAAAGACTTTCTCGCTTCGCCTTCTTCTCTCTAAGACAACGACTTATGCCATCAAAATTCTCAATTTAAACAGTATACCGCTAACCAGATGAAAGGAGGCGACTTTTAATCTCAAAGCTCTTCTTTTTGCAGGGTCAATATGACGGGGTGATGATCCATGTATAATACAAAATCTAATATTGTCGTACCAAGAACTAACAGGGTTTTGCATGCAACAAACTAAACTTTGATTATGTTGTTCTAGGTCTAACGTATCAATATCTTCTTGGTGTTTAGTTTCCAAATCAACTACCAACTTACACAAACCCTGGCCTCTCACGATTTGAGCTCGGGTGATTTCTAAGTCAAATTCTGCAAGGAGGTGACCCAGTCGGCTCTCTTCTCTCCTAACTCTTTCGGGTGACTCAACAAATTCCTAATGGCGTGGTAAGGGACAATGACCTTCGCTCTTGACTTCAAAAGATAAGATCTAAAATGCTTAACTACCTTGAAAACAGCTGTAAGCTTGTCGACCGGGACCGGCCGGTAGTTAAGTTCAAGACCTTTGAAAGCAGAGCTCATAAAGACGATGAGCACTTCGTTGTTCTCAGAGTTCTTCCTCGAAAGTTAGAACTGCATAGGAAATCCATCAGAGGTAAAGTAGAGTGTAAATTCTTGAGAAAATTCGGGGCTCATGAGTGACGGAGCATCAATTATGGCCTCTTTATATCATTAAAAACTTGGTTTTCAGTGGGTACCCAAAGGATATTAAAATCCCTTCATTAGATTCTGATATTCTCACCATTTCTGAGAAACCGGGACCTAATCTTCACCAAATTGATCCGCCTGAAAGGACTCAAGATAGATTTTCGAGGAAGGTGGGGGTATTTTAGCGATGACTTGGGTCCTCTTGTGGTCAATAATCATTCCATCACTAGACACAATGAACTTAGAATTTACCCCGCTCTCTACCTGCGAAGATACTTTCAGTTTAAGGAAATGTCGAATTTAATGGTATATCAGAAAGCGTAACGGGTACTGTAGGGTGAGCTAGGGATGATCGCCTTTATTTTTGAGCACCTGGCCACACTATCTGTAGATTCACTACAAAGTGATTGATCAAGCCTCGAAAGCAATATCCATTGCTCTCCTCCGCAAAGGTAGCAACTCACATTAATCAATCCAAAGGGCATTTTATGATAAACATAAGTGCCCCACGAGGTACGTAAGGTAGTTTTTAATTGGTCTGAAGGAGACATTAAGACTTGATTGTATCCCGAGAAAACATCCAACAGAGATATCCTACTGGACCAAATACTCTGTTGGAAGTATCCGCCTCCATAGGAGGGATAGGATAATTATCTTTATCGTATTTGTCGAGGTTCTCAAATCTAATGTCGTAATTTCCATTTTCTTCCTCGCGACTGGACTAGATTGGATACCCATTGAGTATGTCCGACAGAAAATTATTTTAGCACTTAGGAGTTTATTCAATTCTTTTGTACTCATTTGGCTCTAGTTTGGGATGCATTTTCCTATTTCGCTGAAAAGGCAAGGTTTGGGGGCTTCATTGGGATGACATGTCAGATAATATTAGGATCAAATGTTTTAATACCATCGTAAGTCCAAGAAAGACATATTTAATCTCTTTAAATAATTTAACAAAAGCACCTTTTCCGCCTTTGAACATCCCAAGCCCGTTGATAATACTGAGGGTTTTCACTAGTCTCTAAATCGATTTTCATAAGTTATTAACGAGGAGTCATAGTCTTTATTAAATTGACCATTTTTGAATTTATCTTCAAAATCATAAAAATTTTCTAATCTAGCAACAGATTTGGGTAAGGAATTTTCCATGTCCGATAGAGATTCAGAACATTTCGGATTGTGGTATTACAGTAAATTCGTGCAAATTGTCGTCGTGTGCTTGTTCATCTATCACAACGCCTTTGAAGGTTTCTTCCATGTGCGTAGTTAATGATCCGTTGATCATCATCAAACAATACTTCCACTTCGTAATATTGTTCCGAATAGATGGTCGAACAAAAGCTCCACCTGAGAATGCTGCTGAGATGTTTCAGTAGAAGAAGTTTAGAGGCAACATTAGCGTAGATCTACTTCAAGATATTTGATCTTAGGAATGGAATTTATATTAAAGGTAGAAAATTTGTTTATTAAACCCATACCTCAGACTGGTAACATTTTAGATGCAAGACAATGTATAGAATTTCCGACGTAGGTGTCCATCCCTTTGACTCAGGTGAATCAGCCGGAGATGAATATGGTTCATTAGGATCATTCAAGTTCCGTTAATGAACTTGAGGTACGCTCATGATTCACCGATTTTGTTGGGCTTGCCGCTTTCTGGAAGCCACAAGTGAGACTCAAATTGCTAAGTAACCATGTAGTCATCCGACCAAATTCCCTTCTCAAAAACATACCCATACACTGGAATATCCACCACAATTATATCAATAACTTGATGAACCTTTAGGATTAGACGATAATATAATCAATACATTTTTAACTCACCCATAACCTTAACATCTGGCTCGACATCAAGCTCGTATGATTTTCAAAGAAGATGGTTCTACTTCAAAGTTAATCTTTTGGAACCTAATTGTGGCATCACATTTGACGATGCTCCGAGTCAACCATACGCTTATGCATACTGTTGAAGATTTCAAAGTTAAAAGAAAAGGAGGAACATTTTTGTAAGTACTTAGAGTTGTAGCTCGAGGTTTCTTACTCGCATTCTACGACTACTTATCTGAATTATTTGCACTATTTACATTATTATTTACATATTTCACATTTGGTACTGTGAAGGTTTCTCATGGAGGATCACGATTGATTTTAGTGGAAGTCTTCATGGAACTTGCTTTGCACAACCTTGTTACCGCTTGAATTACCATTCTTGCCATTGTCTCCAAATATTTTGGCAACATCTTCCTCTCAGAATAAAATGGAAATTTCAACAACTCATAAATAGAAATGTTAGTCTGTACCTCTTAAGATCTTCAACAACATCATAATCTATTTTAGGCTAATAGCCATCGTTTTATTTCTATTATTTAGAGGGTTTTAGAGGTAAAGTTGTAGTGTTCACAGAAGGAGGTTTATTTAAGGCCTTGGGTTGCTTCTGGTATTGTAAGGGTGCACAGCCTCAAAGTTTGTTTGGAAGATACTATCAGAGAGCTGACCAAAGATATTTGGAGAAGACTCCTTCTTCTTGAGTTGTTTCCTCTCAACTTCCCTCTAGAGGGATGTCAGGAGGAATCAAGTCATCTTGAGCTCCCAGAATCTGTCTACAAGCAAGGACAAACTCTCTAGGTTCAAGCCTCTCGTGGTTTAAATAGGCTCTGCTTTGAGGAAAAGGGCTTTCGAAAGGGAGGTTTGTAGGGTCCTTTCTCCAAGAGGCTTCCTCGGTCTAACTTTTAAGTCTATAATTTGATTAGATAACTTTTGTACAACTTTTGGTTAGATTTTCCAACTCAAATTTTTCAGTTGTGTCTTGTTTTGTGTGTAGGCTGGTATAAGTTTCAATCTTTTCTCTTAGAAGAAGAAGGAACAAGCCTCAAGCCATTGCTAGAAGGACCTTTAAGACTAAGAATGTCTTTTCAATTTGAGTAGCTTCTTCAAAAGCTTCTAACAATGTGGCCTTTGGATCTTCACCCAAATAGCTATACTCCTTTGATGTAAAGCTTTAGTGTAGTAAGCTATTATGAGACTCTCAGCAGGCATAGAGTCCCAAGTAGGGATTCTATTCTTAAGTGTTAAAAATCTTGATTAAAATCTTTAACTTTTCTTTGCATTCATTTCTAAGTTTGAAAGATCCATAACTAGGATTTCAGGAGGTTTACCATCTCCAACATTTCCAAAAACATGACTCAAATTTCTCCCAAGAAACTATCGTGTGAGGTCACTGGCAAAGTACCAAGTGGGATGCATTACCCTCAAGCAGCCTGAACAACCTACGCATAACATCTTCATGTTCAACATTACAGAGTCCGATGGCTAACATAAATTTTTGATATGATCTTCGCTATCTGCTTGAATCTGGATCAAATTTAGGAATCCATTTCTCTGGATGCTTAGGCAAAGGGTGTTGGTCTCCGGGTACAGCTACAACATCCTCGTCCAACCAAGGTCTCAAGTGTGGTTGTTCCGATTTGCCATTGGGGTAGTAGAAGGTCGGAAAAGGTGATTTGCCTCTCTGTCAAGAGAGGAATCTCCTCCTAAGAAGAAGGGATGAGGGAGGAGGTGAAGGAGGTATCTCAGATCCTCCCTCGGGCAAAGCAGGATTATTGTTTGGATCTGTAGGATTCACAGAAGGTCTATATCACCTAGTTGTTCTCTGACTTCAGAGAAGTCTAGAGGTTGACCCCACATGCTATTTGGTTGCCTAAGACTAGCAAAGTCTTTATGTGATCTTAATAAGAGATTGTCTAAAATTTCTTGTATATCACCACCGTAGGATTAGGGGTTGCTGGCTAACCGGTGATCCTAGGATCTTCTATTGAAGTGAAGGTTTGAGGGGGGGATATTATCGAATGAACGACTTCTAGTCACTATAGGGGAGTGATTAGGTGGGAGGAGTCTTGCTGCACCACCTCATCAAATTTAGTTCAAGCCCTCCTTCTAGCTTCATTTGTTGACAAGCAAATTTGACAAGCCGTCAACTAGAAGAACAAGTCTGGTCCGAGGTTGTCTAAATAACCCAAGCCGCTTTGGATGACCCACCCTGACGAATTTAATCCATTCAATTTCTGGGTCTCTAGAAACCAAAGAGAGAAATGATCCGAAAATAAAATCTAAAGGAAACTAGAAAACCAATAAAACAAAGAAAAAGAACTAAACTAATAAAGGAAACTAGAAACTAATAAAACAAACTAAACTAACTACACTATTCTAACTACAAACTAATAACTACTATATATACAAGATACTAACTATGATTATAATAACTCAAATCAACTACCTAATTATCAGCTATTAAATTCCTTATTCACAAATGTACACTATAGACAAACTACAGATTTGATTAAAACCTGCAAAACTCATGTGTTCGCTGCCCTGAGACAGCCAATAATCTCTTTTTTATCTTTTATGTTTTATGAAAAGGAAACACAAACTACTGAAATTAAACAATCTAATCTATCTTACTGAACTTAAACAATGTAATATAAATCTAACTAAACTATCATTTATATTAAACTACTTAACATAAACAGTAAACATCTAACTAATTGACCTGGAAACGCTCCAAGTCTGCCATGTGTAGGATGACTTCTTAAGCTGATTGGAGGAAGAAATTCACACCATTTAGTCCTTAAGCTTTTCGTAAACGATCAGCTGTGCTGCTTCTTGAAGTGTTGTTACAGAACAAACAAGACATAAAAGAAAATCATAACAGTTTTCTGATGATAAATCTCTGCAATAAGGGAAACCTTTATGCAACAAACTTATATAACAATTCAATCTACGAAGAAGACAAAGCTATCATTCATAAAATGAACCAACAACTGTTACGTCCTTTATCTCTTTGAAATCAACAAGATATGTATAACAGTAAGAAATTATATCACTTGTATTTGATTTAGATAACAAAGTAATACTAAACCATAAACAAAATGATATACAAAACTTGGGACAAAGTGTCGATATATTGAAAAGCAAAAGCTATAACAAAACATCAATTCTTCTCCAGTTTGAATCAGAATTACATATCCTTGTTCTCCCAAAACTGAGGATTCCTAGATTATTACAAAACCATAAGTTTATATAGGTTTCTCACAAGGTAAAAGATCCTTGTGAATAATAGTAAACAGTTTTACAAAATCTGGGAATAATCCCAAAATCCCTTAAACTAAGTAACTAAAAATGCAGGTGAAATCCTTAAGATATCCTCCAACTGCTCCTCATATCTATTGCCAATTCGAATTTGCCTGCAATAGAACACACAGATCAAATTAGAAGGATGTTTTATTAGAAAAATAATAAAAAAAATGACTTAACAAACTTAGCTACAGAATCATCTGATTCTGTAGCTAGTCAAAAATAGCTAACAGGACTAGAAAAAATCAAATCCAAATAAATTCAATTGAAACAGAGTACCAAAATAGTTCTGTCTTTAGTTACCATAAGGTATAGTCAAACTTTGACAGGTTGAAATTGGACATTGAATCAATTTCGAATGAGATACAATAAAATCGTAATCAATAATCATGATCAAACAAGATATTAACCATATCAAATAAGATTTGCCACAACCTAACTATAATCGATATGATTAAACATACGTTACAGTTGTAGCAATATTATTTCAATCAATAATAACGATAGAAAGCCTGTAAGATTCAGCGCGATATTCATTCTATTTTGATCAAATAAGTGAAAGCTATTACGATACACATTTAAACGAAACATGTGTAATAGTTTTGACCAAAATCACCATCTATTTTAATTGCTGGGTATGACAAAGTAAAAATCGAACAGTATTGCTAACCATAACCTGAACAACAATCAAACAAGATTAGGTTTAATACAATTATAGACGAATTTTTTGTTCTGGGCATGTCGTTTTGTTTTACAACTTCGTTTGTGACTAAAAATATAGTGTCGTTCAATTTTGCAACAGAACAGGGTCGACTTGCCTTACATAATGACTGACAAGAAATCGGGTTATTGTTACGATTTGCATCAATTCTCAATATAAAACAAAACCCTTTTTTGCAACAAAATCGGAATCATATCCAGGCTGGTCAAAGTTACATGCAAGCAGCAGATGACCACGGTAGATGTGTCATAACCAATTCGAATTACCATATAGATTGTGTTTCAAAATGTTGCAAAACAATTTGCCTATAATAGATACAACATAACCTTCAATCGTAACAAATTTAAATCAAACGGATCTAACAATTGATTACTAAAATCAAAACCAAATCCAACTCAAACTATAAACAAA
>SNQJ01S0177451.1:14026-28318 GCA_010110895.2 Picea sitchensis
GGGGTCGAGACTCATAAACAACATGGCGTCTCCACATATATGGTTGGCCCAAGAGAACATCACAGAAATCCAGTGCGGAAACATCACATAATACCTCATCCGTGAAGGGTTGGATGTTGTATGACAACCGACACTGTTGTATGACACGGAGATCTTGTCCTTGCCGAAGCCACCTGATGTTGTATGGATGTGGGTGTGGTGTTGTCAACAATCCCAACTGTTTGACGACCTCTGCTGAGATGAGTTTTTTTTGGCTTCTTCTATCAACAATAAAATGCAGTGGGGTCCCCTTCACCCACATCTGTGAATGAAAAAGGTGCTCCCCCTCTTCAGGATATGCTGGTTCTTCTAGTTGAATTGTTGCGGTCGCGACAATAGCAGTGGGGTCTGCGTCAATGATCTTTCCTTTACTAGTATTTTCAGAATTAGATTCGGAATCAGGGTTTGGCTCCTTGTCTTTGATCTCGACCACCAATGACTATTTTGAGCGACATTCATCGGTGTTGTGCCAGGGAATTTTTTGGAAATCACACCATTTTCTGGTGTCCTTCTTTGTCTTCCCATGACCCTTCTTTTCATGTGTCTTGGACTAGTTTTCGGGAGACTGTATGTTAGGGCCGTCTTTGTCATACTTTGGTTGTTGTGGATTTGCAAACCCAAATTCCCATTTGTTCTAGTGCTTAAATTTATGCTCAATTTTAACAACATATCGATAAGCAACACTGAGTGATGAGATGTCCAGGAAATCCATTTCAGTCTGGATGTATCTGTGTAGAGCCCCATAGTATTTCAGAACCAAATGTCGCTCGGAGTATTTGATACCCAGCTTGGTGCGCAAGGTATGGAAGGCATTGGTGAACTCTGGAACTGCTTGGTCCCTCTCTTGCCACAGTGTGGTCCATCTCATGTACTGGTCCTCATAGTTTCCAACAAGGTAATACTATTCCTTTACCGCATCCACAAAAAAATCCCAAGTGGGATCGACCCCATATATTCCAGATTTCTCTGTGGAACTTTTCTCCCAGTAAGTTTCCCACCAATGTTTGACATGAGGGAGAGATTTAAGGAGTGTGAAGGTGATCTTTTCTTTGTCGAAAAAATCGTGAACGGAGAAATAACCTTCTAGCAGAGTTAACCATTTTTCTAGGGCTTTTGCATCTATCTGTCCTTCAAATACATGAATATCAAAATTAACTTGTACCTTGAAAGGCGAAGTGCCTCCAAAGTGGCATCTTGATGAAAATGCGCCTGATGCTATCGACAGGCATTTAAGGATGTGGGCAAAATTCTCCATCATTTCATCCCTTTGTCGCGTAAGAGCTTGCTCAAGCAACAGATTGATAAGATCGTATGCTCTGTCGTTTTTATTTTCTTCCACCATTGAGGGTTTCTTGGGTGTGCGAGAGTGATTGTCTTCAAGAGAGACAATCTCGAGACCCAACTTTCTATACTCGAACCTCGTCAGGGACATGCACTGAAAAAACGATAAAGAGCGGCCTGCTCTGATACCACTGATCCAGATTATTTTCGGCACGAAATGAGATCGGAGATATAATAAAGAAATGCATAGAGATATCACAGATATTCAACAATATAACAAAAATGTATCAAATATTCCACCATAAACACATATATATAGTAATAAATGATTTATATTAATGAAATAACTGTACAGAGTCTGTAAAAATACAGAGTGAAAGACTCGCTAGAATGGTGGCATCTTATCTCTGAGAAGAGATGTGAAAACTACTCACATTCGCAAGAAGATGATTGCAATGAGGCTTTGAAGGTCTTTTTACAATAAATAGGAGTGCCAAAAACCCTATACATCCAAAAACCTAACCCTAGGAAATGAAGCGCCAAAATTCATGTGGGCCCCGTTTGGGTAAGTTGGTACATCAACTTCTTGGGGTCGTAACTTTTGCATACGATCTCCGTTTTAGGAGTATGATAGCTCGTTGGAAAGGTATCATCGAAGAGATTCATTTTGGGGGCTCATTAATGACTTTGGTTATCATTAAGAAACTCTATCTAAAAAAAAAACCTTCATTTAGGCCCTCAAAATGGCCACGAAAATTAAAACCTGCTAAAAATAGTAAATTGCCAGAAAACTATTTTGAGCCAGTCGAAAAAAGTTGGTGGTCACCGATATCCACCTGGATCAATCCTCCCTCCTAAGGAAGAAATGGTCTCCATTGCGTTGAGTTCCCGGGGGAGAGGGAAAACCATTTGCTGGATCTGCATCTTGGTGAGCTGCTTGTATTGTTCGAGACGTCGCGTTGCTTAGTTTGTGGAAGTTTGTCATGAACCTGTTGAAGCTGAGGTTGTTCAACAAGTCGAGATACATGAGAAGAAGGTGTGCAGAAGGAATCTTTTCACTTTTCTGCAACCTTGTTGACCTGCTTTTGTTGGATAGAAGGTGCAGGGGGCAAGGTTGTAGTGGTTTCGGTGTCCTTCTGTTCCCCTTTTGAACGGATTGTGAAGAAGCTGAATTTTGTAGTATGAGATACTACCTTGCGACACTTTTTAGGTGGAACAATAGTTGGAACTACCTCTGGTATTCTATAGAGATGACCCCCCAAAGTAAAAATGACACTACGGGGTCAAGATTCATAAACAACATGGCGTCTCCACATATATGGTTGGGCCAAGAGAACATCACAGAAATCCAGTGGGGCAACATCACATAATACCTCATCCTTGAAGTGTTGGATGTCATATGACAACTGAAACTGTTGGCTGACACAGAGATCTCGTCCTTGCCGAAGCCATCCAATGTTGTATGGTTGCGGGTGTGGTGTTGTCAACAATCCCAACTATTTGATGACCTCTACTGAGATGAGGTTTTTTTGGCTTCCGCTATCAACAATAAAATGCAATGGGGTCCCCTTCACCCACATCTGTGAATGACAAAGGTGCTCCCCCTCTTTAGGATCTATTGGTTCTTCTGGTTTAATTTTTGTAGTCGCGATAGTAGCAGTGGGGTCTATATCAATGATCTATCCTTTACCAGTATTTTTAGAATCAGATTCTGAATCAGGGTTTGGCTCCTTGTCTTTGATCTCAGCCACCAATGATTGTTTTGAGCGACAGTCATCGGTGTTGTGCCAGGGGATTTTGTGGAAATCACACCATTTTTCGGTGTCCTTCTTTGTCTTCCCGTGAACCCTTCTTTTCCTGTGTCTTGGACTAGTTTTTAGGAGACTGTTTGTTAGGGTCGTCTTTGTCATACTTTGGTTGCAGATTTGCAGACCTGAATTCCCATTTTTTTTGGTGCTTAAATTTCTTCTCAATTTTAACAGCATATCGAAAAGAAGCACCAAGTGATGAGATGTCCAGAAAATCCATTTTAGTCTGGATGTATCTGTATAGAGCCCCACGGTATTTCAAAACAAAATGTCGCTCGAAGTCTTTGATACCCAGCTTGGTGTGTAAGGTATGGAAGGTATTGGTGAACTCCAGAACTGTTTGGCCCCTCTCTTGCCGCAGTGTTATCCATCTCATGTATTGGTCCTCATAGTTTCCAGCAGGGTAATACTATTCCTTTACCGCATCCACAAAAAAATCCCAATTGGGATCGGCCCCATATATTCTAGACTCCTCTGTGGAACGTTTCTCCCAATAAGTTTCCCACCAATGTTTTACATGAGGGAGAGATTTAAGGAGTGTGAAGGTGATCTTTTCTTTGTCGAAAAAATCGTGAACAGAGAAATAATCTTCTAGCAGAGTTAACCATTTTTCTAGGGCTTCTGCATCTATCTGTCCTTCAAATACATAAATATCAAAATTAACTTGTACCTTGAAAGGCAAAGTGACTCCAAAGTGGCCACTTGATGAAGATGTGCCTGATTCTATCGGGCGTTTAAGGATGTGGGTAAAATTCTCCATCATTTCGTCCCTTTGTCGCATGAGAGCTTGCTCAACCAACAGATTGATAGGATCGTCTGCTCCGTTGTTTTTATTTTCTTCTGCCATTGAGGGTTTCTTGGGTGTGCGAGAGTGATTTTATTCAAGAGAGACAATATCAAGACCCAACTTTCTATACTCGGACCTCGTTGGGGACATGCACTGAAAAATTGATCAAGAGAAGCCTGCTCTGATACCACTGATCCAGATTATTTTCGACACGAAATGAGATCGGAGATATAATAAAGAAATGAATAGAGATATCACAGATATTCAATAATATAACAGAAATTTATCAGAGATGCCACCATAAACACAGATATACAGTAATACATGATTTCTATTAATGAAATAAATGTATAGAGACTGTAAAAATACAGAGTGAAAGACTCACTAGAATGGTGGCAGCTTATCTCTGAGAAGAGACGTGACGACTACTTGCATTCGCAAGAAGATGATTACAATGAGGCTATGAAGGTGTTTTTACAAAAAAAAAGAAGGCCAAAAACCCTAGACATCAAAAAACCTAACCCTAGTTGATGAAGCGCCAAAAGTCACGTGGGCCCAGTTTGGGTAAGTTAGTACATCAACTTCCCGAGGTTGTAACTTTTGCATACGATATTTGTTTTAGGCGTATGATAGCTCATTGGAAATGTATCATTGAGGTGATTCAGTTTGGTGGCTCAATCATTCCTTTGGTTATTATTGAGAACCTCGATCTCGAAAAACCTTCATTTAGGCCCTTAAAATGGCCCCGGAAGTTAAAACCTGCTAAAAATAGTAAATTGCCAAAATTACCAGAAACCTGTTTTGAGCCAGTCGAGAAAGGTGGTTGGTCATCGATATCCACCTGGATCAATCATTCCTCCTTAGGAAGCAATGGTATCCATTTCGTTGAGTTCCCGGGGGAGAGGGAAAAGCATTCGCTGTATCTGCATCTTGGTGAGCTACTTGTATTGCTGGAGACGTCGCGCTGCTTAGTTTGTGGAAGTCTGTCATGAACCTGTTGAAGCTAAGGTTGTTCAACAAGTCGAGCTACATGTGAAGAAGGTGTGTAGAAGGAATATTTTCACTTTTCTGCAACCTTGTTGACCTGCTTCTATTGGATAGAAGGTGCAGGGGGAGAGGCTGTAGTGGTTGCAGTGTCCTTTTGTTCCCATTTTGAACATATTGTGAAGAAGCCGAATTTTGCAGTATGATATACTACCTTGTGACACTTTTTAGGTGGAACAATAGTTGGAACTACCTCTGGTATTCTGTAGAGATGAGCCCCCAAAGTAAAAATGACACTACGGGGTCGATACTCATAAACAACATGGCGTCTCCACATATATGGTTGGCCCAAGAGAACATCACAGAAATCCAGTGGGGCAACATCACATAATACCTCATCCTTGAAGGGTTGGATGTCGTATGACAACTGACACTCTTAGCTGACACAAAGATATCATCCTTGCCGAAGCCACTCGATGTTGTATGGCTGCGGGTGTGGTGTTGTCGACAATCCCAACTATTTGACAACCTCTGCTGAGATGAGGTTATTTTGGCTTCTACTATCAACCATAAAATGCAGCGGGGTCCCCTTCACCCACATCTGTGAATGAAAAAAGGAGCTCCCCCTCTTCAGTATCTGTTGGTTCTTCTGGTTGAATTGCTACGGTTGCAACAATAGAAGTGGGGTCTACATCAATGATCTGTCCTTTACCAATATGATGCACACAGCCGCAACCTCTCAACCCGTAGGTCGGAAGGTCCGCGTGCTCACATGATCTTTCCTTTACCACGGCCCAAAGAACTCTAAACGTCTCTTCTATCTCCCTATCGGGAAATCTGCACCCACAGTAAACTCTCACTGGATCCCCTCTTTACACTTCGGATATCGGACTTCGCAACTTCACGAATCTAGTGGTCAAGTGTTGGTCTCTCGAATCCCCAAAACCCAAAACAGTTAACGCTGACCTTTCCTTTTTCCTTTCAGGATTTTCCCTATCACGATTTCGACGATCGCAATGTCTAGAAACTTGTCTCCCCGACTCCCCGAATCCCGATTTACCGAAACTCCGATTCTCTCGCGAGATTTGACTTTTCAACTTCACTCACTTTTGTCGGGACTTCGGACTTCGCAATTTCGTGAATCCTGATGCAATGAGTTCGGGACTTTACTCCATGAAACTCTGAAATAGCGTTCCACCTGTCCACCTACTGACTCCCCTGTGGCCCCGTACAATCCCCTTAGCTTTTGGGATTTCGTGTTTCGTGATTTCATGATTCCCGTTGCAACGTTTACGGGACTTCAACCTACAAATCCCCGATATGGAAATCCACGTGTAAATCCGACGACCCTTGTGGCTCGGATCTACGGTCCTACTCCTCCTGATCTTAGAACCTTTTGGGAATACTCACTGTATCTCCCCTGCCCCTTCCTGAGATCTAACGGCCCACGGGACTTCGCGGTTTCTCCTCAGAGAATTCCGACCGTCCGTTCCTCCTTGGCGGTTTCTGTGAATAACTAAGTTTTCATCCACAAACTTGTGCACCTGCACGCAAAATTGAAACGCCTGCTAAACACTCCACGGCACAAAATTCTTGTGCTTTTCTTTGGCGGTTACTCGAAGGTCCTATATGTCCTGAGCTTTCTCTCAGCGTCGAGTCTTAAAGAAGAATATTGCGTGCACTCCTTGCGACAACCTTCAAACACTTCCAAGTGTTGAATCCTTTCGACCCTGCGCACACCTACAACAACAGTCTCTCAATGTTTCACTCAGGTTCACACCCCTGAGACTTCGCTCATCCTGCGCACTCCTTGTACGGCTCCTGTGCCTGTCTGCACTTCGGTGGAACGAGAACAAAAGCCAAACTACTTGAGTCCTTTGTCGATGCACTCCTTGCGGACACTTCAACTGCACTCCTTGCAGGAACTCTTGCTCAGATAGAGAAACAATTGAAACTCATTCCTACTTCCTTTCATACTTCAAACTCAAAACATGAAATCATATACACAGCATATAAAACAAATGTATAACAGGAAGCAAACATTCATGAGCATATCATTCAACATCAATACACAGAGAACAAACATGAAACCATGAATTTGAATCAACTCTTTCTATTAATCCAAATATCGGTACATGGGTGTTCTTACACAACTCTCTGCATGCTCTTGCTCTTCCCAACAATTCTACTTCTCCTCAATTCTCTCCTCAATTAATTTTTACAATATGAAATGAGGGTGTCTATATCCCGTTTCCCTCTTGCGCTCTAAAACTATCTAATCTACACATTCAATTCTACCTACTTGCATTAACTACCATAAATGCCTTCTACCTACTAAGGACGAGAACAAATCGCTCAAGGTCCGTTTACATTTTACAAGTGCGCTTCTTCTTAATGGCTTCATTTAAGATTGCGCAATAACTTCAAGGTGATTTCAAAATTTGTGATGGGCTTGTCCAGCTGTCCGGTGTCTCTGCGCTGGCTCGCTTGATGTTGGCAATGCTCCTGCATCATACTCCCTCATTTGAAAATTTTCATGGGCTCCTGTCCATGAGCTCACACACTGTCTGTCCATGCTTCTGGATCTCTGCTTCGTTCTCCTAGCTGGCATCTTCAACTGGATGGTTCTTCCACTTGACCAGATACTCAAAATATTCCTTTCGCCTGGTCTTCTTGCTCACTCTTTTATCCAGTATGCACTCCATTTGTGGCTTATCTACAACTGGCATCTGCTTTCTCCATTGGATCACTGGCTGCTCATTTCCAGTCCTTGTTTCCTCAGCTTTATATGGGTACAAATCTGAGATATTGAATATCAGAGAAATTCCGATCCCATCGGGTAACTCAATCTCGTAAGCATTTGTCCCAAATTTCTTCAAGACCCTACATGGCCCGATTTTCTTCATCTTCAATTTATTATATGTTCCTCTCGGGAACCTTTCTTTTCTCAAATGTCCCAAAACCAAGTCACCAACCTCAAACTGAAGTTGTCTTCTATGTTGATCTTCTCTGCGCTTATACTCGTGACTTGAATTCTGCAATCGCTCCTTCACCTGGCTGTGAAGTTCCTTCATCGCCTCTACGAAATCTTCTGCACTAGTGCTCCTAGTTGCAATATGCTCTGAATCCCTTAATTCATAAATTCCCCTCGGCTGTATGCCATAGACAACCTGAAATGGACTCTGCCCTATGCTCCTGTTAACTGAGTCATTATAAGCAAACTCTTCCTGTGGTAGTATGTTGTCCCACTGGCTGTGGTGTTCTGTCACCAAGCTTCTCAGCAAGTCTCCCAGACTTCTGTTTACCACTTCTGTCTGTCCATCCGTCTGAGGATGATAAGCTGAACTAAACAACAAGTTAGTTCCCAAATTCTTCCATAAGTTCCTCCAAAAGTGCCCTATGAACTTTGTATCTCGGTCCAAAACTGTACTCCTCGGTAAGCCATGAAGTCAAATGACTTCTTTGAAAAACAGGTTCGCAATGTGAGTTGCGTCACTGGTCTTGGAAAATCTATCCACCACCAAAAAGATTGAATCATAACCTCTTTGTGTTCTTGGCAACCCTAATACAAAATCCATGTTAATTGCATCCCACGGCCTCTCTGGTATGGGCAATGGTTGATAAAATCCCGCATTATTCTTCCTTCCCTTCGAATGTTGGAAAATTCTGCATCTGTCTATGAATCTCTTGACGTCTGCTCACATTCCCGGCCAAAAATATGACTCATTCAACTTTGCGCACGTCTTGTCGTGACCAAAATGCCCTGCCAATCCTCCACAATGTTTCTCTTTCAGCAAATTCTCCCTCATGGAGCATTTCAGAATACACAGTTGATTACTCTTAAATAGTAATCCTTCCTGGATCATGTATTCTACCCACTGGATTGTATCCCTGAGAACTGAATTCTCAACGGCTTCATACACCTCCTTAAAATCCTGATCTTCTGCATACATGTTCCTGAGATCATCAAAACCCAACGTTTTGACTCTGAACTCCTGCAACAGAAAACACTTCCTACTCAAAGCATCAGCCACTCTGTTAGCAGTACCCGAAATATGTTTAATCACAAAAGTGAAATTCTGCATATACTCAACCCATTTGACATGTCTCTGATTCAACTTTTCATGTTGAGTCACAGACTGTAGTGCATGATTATCATTGTATAAGATAAACTCTTTCGGGATCAAGTAATGCCTCCATTTCTTCAATGCCTGAATGATAGCATAAAACTCCTTGTCATAAGTGGAGTACTTCACCTTCGCTTCATTCAGCTTCTCGCTGAAGTATGCTATCGGCCTGTCTTCCTGACTCAAGACTGCCTCGATTGCAAATCCACTTGCATCACATTTCACTTGAAATGTCTTCTGGAAATCTGACAACACCAGAACTGGTTGTTCCATAATATTCCTCTTCAACAGATTAAAACTCTTCTCAGCCTCTTCTGTCCAGTGAAAAGATTTGTGTCTTTTTTTCACTGTATCCATCATTGTTGCACTAATTCCACTGAAATTCCTGATGAACTTCCGGTAGAAACTAGCCAATCCGTGAAAAATTCTCACCTCAAATATATTCTTCGGTGATGGCCAATTCTTGATTAACTCCACCTTATCTGGATCCATCCTCAACTCATCTACATAAATAAAAAATCCCAAGTAAATGAGCTTTGTATTCATGAATGAGGATTTATTCATGTTTATCAACAACTTCTCCTGCTGTAACCTCTGGATCACTGTAGCCAAATGCTTCAGATGCTCTGCCACTGTTTTACTGAAAACCAGTATGTCATCTAAATACACAATGACAAATTTTCCGATGAACTCCCTTAGGACTTCGTTCATCAACCTCATGAAGGTACTTGGCGCATTTGTCAAGCCAAATAGCATAACAATCCATTCATACAACCCTTCGTTGGTTTTGAATGCTGTCTTCCATTCATCACCTTCTCTCATGTGGATTTGGTGATAACCGCTTTTCAAATCAATCTTTGAAAAATATTTTGCTCCACTCAAGAAATCCATCAGATCATCCATCCTTGGAAATGGAAATCTATACCTGATGGTTATCTTATTAATCTCCCTCGAGTCAGTACACATCCTCCAGCCTCTGTCATTCTTCGGACTGAGTACTATTGGAACAACACATGGACTCAAGCTTTCCCTGACCAAACCTTTGTCCAATAAATCCTGGACTTGCCTTTTAACCTCTTCATTCTCTTGCGGTGTCAATCTGTATGTGGCTTTGTTTGGAAAACTGGCTCCTGGTATGAGATCAATGTGATGACTCACACTTCTGATCGATGGCAACGAACGAGGTAATTCGTCCACTACTATGTCAGTGAATTCTTCCAGAAGTTCCTGAATTTCTTCTGGTAAATCATCCACCCTTGTGTTGGTTAAAACAATCTTCGGTTTCCTGACCACAATGAACTGTGGATCCTCCTTCTTCTTAACCTCTGTAAGAAGTTCCTTCCCACTCATGAGAAGTACAGTGTTGCTTACTTCCGGTTTCACCTCCTTATCCTTGATTGGAAGCAACATGTGAGTCCTCCCATTCTTCTCTAGGGTGTATGTGTTCATTCTCCCATCATGAATCATATTTCTGTCATATTGCCATGGTCTACCCAGCAATAGATGACAAACATCCATGGGAATGACATCACATAATATCTTATCATTATATCCTCCTATCTTAAATTCAACTAAACATTGTTTAGTGATAGTTACCTGGTGTCCTTTCTGTAGCCACGAAACTCTGTATGGGCTTGGATGATCAGTCGTCTCCAGCCCCAACTTTTCTACCATCTCCGTAGAAACGAGATTATCCGTGCTACCACTATCCACAATGACCTTGCATACCCTGTCCTTGGTCTTACAAGTAGTCCTGAAAAGTCTGGTCCTTTGGAATGAACTCTCCACCTCCTTCTCTGGTGTCAAAGGAACTTTTTGCATCATCAGCGATCTTCCGCCTTCAACGTCTTCTGCCTCAACATCCCGCCTATGTGCCTCGGCGATGTGAGCTTCACCACTTTCCTTCTTTTTATCTGGACACTCGTAAGACTTGTGCCCATTCTTTCCACATGTGAAGCATGTTATTACTCCACCTCTTCCTCTTCCTCTACCTCTAGTACGAGGAAAAGTGTTATTGTCATCATAATCCCTTCTCTGCTTAGTATGCTGCCCTCTCTATGAGGTTCCACCTCTTTCAGTTCAAGTCTGATGTTTCTTCTAGTCCTCCTTGGGCTTCTGATATTTGTCCTGGGAAACTGATTTGCCTCTGGGATGACTTCTGCCTCGGCCTCTTTGACTCTGCTTTCGGCTCAGCTTCTCTTCCGCTTTCAGAGCCATCTGATAAGCATCTTCCACCGTTCGGATGGTTACCATGCTCATCTCATCCTAGATATCATATCTCAGGCCATTCATGTATCTGGCAAATTTTTCATCATCGCTCTCCCGATGACCTGCTCTGATGTTCAGCTTGTAGAATTCTTCAGTGTATTCTTTCACTGTCATCAGCTTCTGTCTCAGGTTCTGCATCCTCCTGAACAGAGTAATTTGATAATCTCTGGGGATGAATTTCGCCTTCATCTTCGCGATCATTCTGTCCCAGCTCTTGATTTTCTTCTTTCCCTTGCAGCGTCTGTCAACTTGTAGTTCATCCCACCACAATGTTGCATGTCCTTTCAATCTTGTGACAACATGCTTGACTTTATTTTCCTCTTCGACATCTTCATAGTCAAAGTATGTGTCTAGAGCTCTAATCCAGTCTAGAAGCTCCTCTGCATCCAGGTTTCCCTCATAAACTGGAATGTCCATCTTCGCTCTTGCACCCATTCTTGCAATAGCTCTGATCAAACATTCGTTTGATGCATCTTCAGCTGCAACTTCTTCTTCATGTTCAGCCTCAATCTCACTTTCAGAATCACTAAGATCCCCCGCACTGACTGTGCGTCTTTGTGTTGTCTCCATGTCTTCGAGTCTGGCTCGTAGATCATGCATCTCTCTCTCCATGGTTGGATCTGTCATCTTCCTGCCTCTCCTTCTCGGCATTTCCCTCTCCTCTAGTGGATCAGGTGTTTGCATGTCCCTTCTCCTTGGTGGCATGGTGAAATCTATTTCTCTGCTATAGAAAGAAAAGAACCTTTCTGTGCTCTGATACCAAACTGATGCACACGGCCGCAACCTCTCAATCCGCAGGTCGGAAGGTCCGCGTGCTCATAGGATCTTTCCTTTACCATGGCCCAAAGAACTCTAAACGACTCTTCTATTTCCCTATCGGGAAATCTGCACCCACAATAAACTCTCACTGAATCCCCTCTTTACACTTGGGAGATCGGACTTCGCAACTTCGTGAATCTAGTGATCAAGTGTTGGTCTCTCGAATCTCCGAAACCCGAAACAGTTAACACTGACCTTTCCTTTTTCCTTTTGGGATTTTCCCTATCGCGATTTTGACGATCGTGATGTCAAGAAACTTCTCCCCGACTCCCCGAATCCTAATTTGCCAAAACTTTGATTCTCTCACGAGCTTTGAATTTTCAACGCCACTCACTTCTGTCGGGACTTCGGACTTCGCAATATCACGAATCCTGATGCAATGAGTTTGGGACTTTACTCCATGAAACTCTGAAATAGCGTGCCACCTGTCCACCTGCTGACTCCCCTATGGCCCCGCACAATCCCCTTAGCTTTCGATATTTCGCGTTTCGTTATTTCGCGATTCCCATTGCAACATTTACAGGACTTCAACCTACGAATCCCCGATATGGAAATCCACGTGTAAATCTGACGACCCTTTTGGCTCGGATCTATGGTCCTACTCCTCCTGAGCTTAGAACCTTTTGGGAATACTCACTGTATCTCCCCTGCCCCTTCCTGATATCTAATGGCCCACGGGACTTCGCGGTTTCTCCTCAGAGAATTTCGACTGTTCGTTCCTCCTTGGCAATTTCTGTGAATAACTAATTGTTCATCCACAAACTTGTCCACCTGCACGCAAACTTGCAACGCCTACTAAACACTCCACGTCACAAACTTCCTGTGATTTTCTTTGGCGGTTACTCAAAGGTCCTATACCTCATGAGCTTTCTCTCAGCGTCGAGTCTTAAAGAAGAATCTTGTGCGCACTCCTTGCGGAAACCTTCAAACACTTCCAAGTGTTGAATCCTTTCGACCCTGTGCACACCTGCAGCAACAATCTCTCAATGTTTCACTCAGGTTCGCACCCCTGAGACTTCGCTCAGCCTGCGCACTCCTTGCATGACTCCTGTGCCTGTCTGCACTTTGGAGGAATGAGAACAAAAGCTAAACTACCTGATTCCTTTGTCGACGCACTCCTTGCGGACACTTCAACTGCACTCCTTGCAGGAACTCTTGCTCAAATAGAGAAACAATTGAAACTCATTCCTACTTCCTTTCAGACTTCAATCTCAAAACATGAAATCATATACACAACATATAAAACAAATGTATAACAGGAAGCAAACATTCATGAGCATATCATTCAACATCAATACACAGAGAACAAACACAAAACCATGAATTTGAATCAACTCTTTCTATTAATCCAAATATTGGTACATGGGTGTTCTTACATAGCTCTCTGCATGCTCTTTCTCTTCCCAACAATGCTGCTTCTCGTCAACGCTCTCCTCAATTAATTTTTACAATATGAAATGAGGGTGTCTATATCCCGTTTCCCTCTTGCGCTCTAAAACTGTCTAATCTACACATTCAATTCTACCTACTTGCATTAACTACCATAAATGCCTTCTAACTACTAAGGACGAGAGAAAATCGCTCAAGGTATGTTTACATTTTACAAGTGCGCTTCTTCTTAATGGCTTCATTTAATATTGCGCAATAACTTCAAGGTGATTTCAAAATTTCTGCTGGGCTTGTCCAGCTGTCCGGTGTCTCCGCGCTGGCTTGCTTGATGTTGGCGATGCTCTTGCATCACAATATTTTCAGAATCAGATTTTGAATCAGGGTTTGGCTCCTTGTCTTTGATCTCGGCCACCAATTACTGTTTTGAGCGACATTCATCAGTGTTGTGCCAGGGGATTTTGTGGGAATCACACCATTTTTCGGTGTCCTTCTTTGTCTTCCCATGACCCTTATTTTCCTGTTTCTTGGACTGGTTTTCGAGAGACTGTTTGTTAAGAACCCAATACTGAATACAAAATCACCACAACAGATATAGAATAACAATATAGAAAAACACAAATTTATTATATCAAACCCTTGAGGTAGGGCAACACCATAGAATGGATCCTATTATGGAAGGGATCCTCTCCTGTTCACTTGCCTCTTCGAGGGGGCATCCTCCTATTGAGCTTCAACTCCAAATACAATACTTCTTTTCATGTCTCATTACATTGCTTGAACCCCTTTATAT
>SNQJ01S0177452.1:0-14351 GCA_010110895.2 Picea sitchensis
AGAATCATCGTGAGCAACCGTCGCAATCTTCCCTCATGACATCGTGGATCCTCTCGAACTAGGTAATCGTTAACCTACAGTTCGAGCCACGGCGGGAGTGCTAGTAGGCGGTGGCAGGGCTGTTGTCCACCCCTCTCCCTCAACCTCTCTGGAAATTGTGTGTGGCCCCTTTACTCCATATGTGAGTCTGGTCGGCAAGCTATCGTTAGCCTGCATCATCAACAATCGTGTCAGAAGATTTTAATATCATATCATCAAATCAAATCAAATATCACAGTAAATGAAGCAACCCAAAAGCACACTCCCTGAATCAATCCTGAGTCCAAGGGGGGTTCCACCGATGCCTCTGCATCTTAAAGGTCAAAACCCTGCACACTCAATACAACTGAGTCAAATAGCACTTGTCTACATCACATAGTAAAACATCATGTCGTCTATCATAATGCATCATAATCAAGTATAAATGTTTTAACATCAAAAAGTCCAGATCACTTGCGAGCAAGTGTCCTCAAATAATAAGTTTTCTCAGTGCGCCAGAGTGGGATGTTACATACACCCCCTCTTGGTATAAACTTCGTCCCGAAGCTTCTCAGAATAAATGCCGAATAAAAGTATCACAATATCATAAGTCTATCTAATCAAACAAAAATGGAAACTGCTGGCACATATCATATGCATCCTCCCAGGTCGTCGAGTGCGGACTATAACTGTCCCACTAGACCTTGACCTAATCTACTATTCGACGTCGTAAATGTCGAACACGATGATCTAAGATGCGGACCGGCTCAGCCATGAGCGCTCCCTCGTCCGATACCTACAATGAACTCAAGTCAATCGCGTGTGTAGGATCACTAATATAAAGTCTCAGAACAGATACATGAAAACATCATGCAACGCCTCAAAGAATAAGGCAAGGCTAGTCGATAGGCCACGGGCCCCCCTTTCTCTTCACAATCTCGAAAGGTCCCACAAATCTAGGAGAGATTTTAGCTCCCTTTCCGAATTTGGTCAAACTTTTATGCGGTTTAAATTGCAAGAAGACTCGATCGCCGACCTCGTAACTACGGTCGACTCGGTGTGCCTCGACATGACTCTTTTGTTGATCCTGCACTTCTTTTATCCTTTGTCTTATGGTTTTCATTTGCTCTTCCATTTATTGGATTGCTTCTGGTCCCACTAGGACCCTATCCTCAGGCCGATCCCAACTCAAGGGCCTCCGACACGGTCGCCCATAACGAAACTCAAAAGGCGCTATCTTAATGGTGATCTGGTAACTGTTGTTGTAAGAGAACTCTATTAGAGGCAAGAATTCCTCCCAACGCTTTTGTTGGTCCATCACATACATGCGCAACATGTCTTCCAAGGTTTGTTTCATTCGTTCTGTCCGTTAGTCTCTGCGGATGCGCAGTACTAAAATTAAGTTGGGTTCCCAAGGCCTCTTGGAAACTCATCCCAAAATCGTCCAGTAAACATCGATCCTCGATCGGATATAATCTTCTTAGGCACGCCATGCAGCCTCACCATCTCACTGATGAAAACTCTCGCTATGTCAGGTGCCTGATACATCGTACACACAGGAATAAAGAGAGCACTCTTCATCAGAGTGTCTACTACTACAAACATCGCGTCGTGTCTCCTTGCTGTCAGTGGCAATCCAACAATAAAATCCATCAAATTAACTTCCCAATTCGATTCCAGAATGGCATGTGGTTGAAGTAATCCTGTCGGGTGTCTATGTTCCGCCTTTACCTACTGACACTCTAGACATCTAGCCCCAAAGTTGACTATGTCGGCCTTCATTCCCCTCCAGAAGAATAAGGGTTTAAGGTCAGCCCTCATCTTCGTAACTCCTGGGTGAGCCATGTAAGCTTCTCTATGAGCCTCGCTCAGGATCAACATCCTCAAATCGTCGTTTGGCAGTATGTAAATCCAACTTCTAAACCTCAATAAACCATTGCTATCAAAGGAGAATCCCTCATATCGTGGTACCATCATTGTGCTTTGGTTCGATAAAATCCTCGACTTCCTTGTACCAGTCATCATCACGCTATAAAGTGAGAATCTTCTCACGTAGATTCGTTTGAAGAGGCAACACTGAAAATATGCGTGGCCTCCAACTCAAAGCATCCACCACTCGGTTCACTGTTCCATTTATGTAAGTAATCTCGACATCGTACTCGCTAAGCAATTCCGACCAACGTTGTTGTCGCGCGTTCAGGTCGCTTGCGTGAAAATGTGTTGCAGCCCACAAGGATTAGTCCTTAATTCAAATTCTCATCCAACAAGGTAGTGTTTCCCAACCTTCAAGGCATAAATGATGGCTAATAACTCCAAATCGTGTGTCGTGTAGTTCTCCTCATGTCTTCTCAGCTTCCTCGAATTGTAAGAAATCAATCGTCCGTCTTGCATCAAGACTCCGCCTAATCCGTCCTTGGATGCGTCGGTGCATACCAAGAAGTTTGTGTCCATGTCAGGGACCTTTAGTATCGGCACGGTCGTCAACAAATCCTTAAGCCTTTGAAATGCTTCCGCGCATTTCTCCGTCCAGAAAACTTCTTGTTTTTCTTCTGCAATTTCGTGATCGGATTTGCTATCTTCGAAAATCCCTTCACAAGCCGTCGATAGTATCCTGCTAAACCCATAAATCTACGCACTTCTGTGACATTCATCGGCACAGGCCATTCCATAATAGCCTCAACCTTGGCTGGATCCACGACAATACCTTCGCTGGAGATGACATGCCCTAAGTAGTGAATCCTTGATTGGTAAAAAGAGCAATTGGAAAACTTCCCCTACAATTTGTGCTCTCAAAGACACTGTAGTACCCAGCGCAAGTGCTCGTCATGCTCCTCCATCCTCCGAGAGTAGATCAAGATATCGTCAATGAATACTTGGGCGAACTTGTCCAAGTACTTGCGAAACACCCCGTTCATCGAGCTCATGAATACCCCTGGGGCATTTGTCAGTCCAAATGGTAAAACAATAAACTCGTAATGTCCAAATCTCGTCTTGAAGGCGGTCGTAGGGACGTCATCCTCCTTGATCCGTAACTGGTGATACCCTGATCGCAAATCGATCTTGGAGAACACCTCGCACCTCTCATTTGATCGAACAGATCATCAATTCTTGGTAAGGGATACTGATTCTTGATCGTATCCTTGGTCAATTGACGGTAGTCAATGCAAAGCCTCCATGATCCATCCTTCTTTCGTATGAAAATAAATGGTGCACCCCACGGTGACACAATAGGGCGTATCAGTCCCAGGTCCAACAACTCCTTCAGTTGCATTTTCACTCTTGCAACTCTGGGGTCGACATCCGATAAGGTGTTCTTGCTATCGGTTCGGTCCCCAGTTTCAGGTCTATAGTAAACTCCAATTCCCTTCTGGTGGCATCCCAGGCAACTCCTCTAACCATGATTACCATGCATGCACACAATCAACTCGATCCGCAATAGTATAGAATATCAACTCATGTCACGAAAGCCATAGCGAATCCCAAGTCGCGGGTCGAACCGGCTCTGATACCATATGTAGCGTCCTCCTCGTTATGACAAGAACTCTGATAACAGGTGCAAATTTTATTTTATTTTTGTTTAAGGTGTGTGCACACGTGTGGAAGTAACA
The DNA here is from genome assembly GCA_010110895.2 of Picea sitchensis. Lineage (NCBI taxonomy): Eukaryota > Viridiplantae > Streptophyta > Pinopsida > Pinales > Pinaceae > Picea > Picea sitchensis. The sequence goes on from SNQJ01S0177452.1 coordinate 3,627, forward strand.
GACACACTTGACTCTACATCGCCACTCGACAACCAACAAGATGCATCCACGATGTTATCACAAGAAGACTGAGGGCACACAACAGGTAACTGGAAGCAATAAACGACCACAGACACAAGGCGCACAATGCAACATTTAACGACTTACTGGGTTGAGAAAAGTACGAACACAGGGGGAAGGATCCATAGTAGTGGATCTTACTATTTCTTCACAGGAAAGCAGGTCATTTAATCTTAGTTCTCTGCTCCGGAGAGAGAGAAGGTCAGATAGGCTCCTGGCCAACTGCTCAGGCAGAAACTAGCAATCTCCATTAGGTGTGTCGCAAGAGTGGAAACCCTGCCTTTAAAGGGCCCGAGACTCTTGATACGGCACGGGATCCTTTACACAATATAATCACCCACCCAGACATATCTCCTAAGGCTACCTGGGGTGTCTGCATCCCACCCGACAAAACGACCCAACACATGGAAGGTTTATCAACCAGGCACAATTTTATCTATAAGGAACAACACCCTCATTACCGACTCAGAAAATCTATTGTACTTAAATCAAGGTTATTACACTGTAGATAGTTATTAATAACAATAAAAGTTATAATAACACTGCCATGAAGTCTTAACACCTTACATTTATATCACATATCCGGGCCATGATTTACCATTACAATCCATCCTATAGGCTACAACCATAAGATTTACAATGACATTACTAGATAGAAACATTCAAATAAACATGAGGAGCTCACAACTCGATGCCATTTAAGATCATAAATTTCATTAATAATGCAATAATAACAACGCCATTCCTTTTCTACCCAAACTACACACTATACTAAGTTGCAAAACAATACCCTTACATATCTTAGAAACAATGTGAACCGTAGCATTACCTTTACCTATCACTTTAACAATAAAAATTACAGTCACCAACATTTGATCACCGTATCAATTTACATTATTCACAACAGTAAAAATGGTAGTAGAAATTCCACTAAAATGACAGTACCCTTGCCCTATGGTCAATATATAAGGATAACCTCATATGTTCATAATTAACGTCATAATTAAATTAACAACTATGCAGGAAATACTATTTGACCCTCATTTTAGCCCTGTCATGTGAACATGTGATACTAAATTACAATAATGAAATAGAAGTGCAAAATAATTATACCATTATTAAATTTAATTAAATCCTTTATATTAAATTTAATTGAATATTTCTTGATATTCATGTATAAGCTATAATTGAGTATGACAGTGCCATTTTAGGGAATTATTCACTTTATGTAAAATAATTAAAGATCCCCATTTTACCATTCACTCATTTAACTTAAGAACATACCTAATTCCATTGAATGATCGAGAGTATATACGAATTAATAAGTTGTATACAGTTTCAAGTAAAGTAGGCCGCAACACATCTAATTCATTGAATGATCAAAGCATACGCAGATTAATAAGTGGTTCACCATTTCAAATTACTACAATTAATAAGTGGTTCACCATTTCAAATTACTACAACATTGAAATAATACAGTAACAATGCTTGATCCCCGCCCATTAGATTATAACAACATAAACGACAATTTCAAACATATCAAATATTAACACAAGGTGAATTATCCATTCTGAGACCAACCAAATTGTTTTCTTCATGCGCAATTTCCCAGAAGGTAAAAGGGTTAGTATGTCGAGGTAAAAGTGAAAGACGCACCCAGAATTTCGCTGGCAGCATTAGGTGAAACTGACAACAGGAAGCATGGCTGTTACAGACCACGCCTTGGACATTCTCTCCATGCGAATTCATTAAAGAAATGAATATAGATGCATCCGGGTTAAGTTCTCGTTATGGATTTGTTTTTCTTTTCTCGTCTGTAAAACAATCCTGGTCCGGCTAAATGAATCGTGGTGTCCATTGGTTCGCCGTTGGGTGAAAGGGGTCTAGGAGTACAGGGCTGACACGGTTGCGGCCCGTTCAGAGAGGGAGTCAAAGGATTTACCTAACCATTATGCCCAGATTTTCACTGGCCGCACGTGCAGGCATAGGTACGACAACCAGGAACTGGTATAACAGTAACGAGGTTAGGTTGAGTTTCCCCCCCAAGGATGAGTGACAACGGAGTGCTGAGCTTCACAATGAAACGAGATCGATATTTAACTTTGGAACTTGACGGTAGGATCCAGTTGCCTCCCAACCAAAATTGAAAAATTCGGGACAGAAAGTGAAGGAGGGAACATCGAACCCCCGGAGATCCCGGCAGTATACTCACATTTTGGAATACATAAATTACTGGCAAGGGTGAGTGGATAATAGGTAAGACCTAGTTTGGTTCATTGGTCCTTCAGATCTAAATTAATAGTGGCAGAGGTACAACCAACTCCAAAATAGAACCCTACTGTCAAAGGGAGAACTCGGGTTCACCCTTTGAAGTGGCAATTAAACTGACGCCTATAATCACTGTAACTAATCGTTCAAATTAAGCATGCGCTGCAAAATTAGTCCAGGAAATAGGTTCAACTTAACGCCGGGAATGTGGAGTCGATAATGAACTATTTTTTTTTACAGCCCCGCTGGTTGAAAATCAAATACGAGGTACAACAACATAGGGCAGACAAAGATCTAACCGGGAACCCCGTGGATTGACTTTAGAACAAAGATACGAGCTGGCGCAACGATCTTGGAAAAGAGATAGACAACCCTGGGACTAAAGGATCCACCACTAAAATAAATTTATGATTTGGATTGGAAACTTTGAAAGTTTAGAATACCTCTTTAAACACATGCTATGCTTTTATCAGGTTAAAAAGGACTACGCTAAACTATGAGCAAAAGGAGTCACGGAAATGGTTAACCCATTTAATCGGTCATCTCTTAAATTCACCAGTTTGTATTTTATTTTTAAACGGAGTGCCTCCAAGTAAGCCTCTTGCCTCCAATAAGCGGCAGATGTGTAAAGCGCGTGATGGAAGCCAACACCACGCAGGGAAGAGGACGAGCCGAACAAAGTTGCCACCTAAGTTACAGTAACCCAACAACCCAAATCCTGTACACTCTCTGTACCCCATTACAATGTATTGGCTAGAAAGGGGAGTTCTTCAGTAACCAGGCTGCCAGGATAAATGCCGGACGAAAATATTCAACTAAAATGACAGTAAATAAAAATATAGGGACAAAACGAATCAATTGTTTTTTTGAGATCTATTACAGCAGAGTAAAAACTTCATTTACAAGGGTAATTGTCGTCAGTAACCAATTTCATCCTCTCTGCTTTTTTTTCTTTTAATAGCTAAAATAGTGGAATTTTATCCCCAAGAAACCCAATACGTATCGGATTATGTACAAGATTTCAACCAAGACCACTGTATTGCATGCTAATTCTAGAATAAAACCACGCTCGCCAGCCATAATGGTGATTCATTGGCAAATAAAAATAGGACAACGTATATGATTACCTCGATGTAACAATCGAAAGTGTCGCGAATGTACCCTAGTCTACTAAATTAAAAAATCATACCGTAGCCCTCGACCAATGCATTCTCATGATCGCCCATCGGCCTCGCGGTCAGCCCCGCCTCCGTCTCAATAATCAGAGACTCTCACCGGCATTCTCTAACCAATCGCTAGGGTAATTGCCCCTTAGCCCCGCCGAAATGCAGAAGGGGCCACACAAATCCAGAGGTATGTCGAAATTCCGAAAGCCTCCAAGGCCGAGCTACCACTCCAATACGAGCTGAGAAAATCACAACTCCCCACAAGCAATCACCCAGCTTTACCATTTCGGCAAAGATAACACTCATAGCTCCTCTCCTTCCTCCTCTCTTTATGCCCTCAAACCCTAAATCATAATATTTTTTTTTTTAATGAAACCCTAAAAATTCCTCTCTTTACAAGGCCACTCATCCCTACCCTTCCATAAATTATTTTATTTTCTATAAATTAGAGATTATGGAATACACGCCAATTTGTTTATAATATATATATTACTTTATTTTTCCCATTTTACAAGCTACGTTATTCATCATTTTAATCTATCATCATCCATCATTTTAATTTATCCTTAGTATATATATATATATAGGTTAATAAGAGAATAAAGGGATTACAAACATGTATATGGGAAAAGTAGATGTATAAAATAAAAGAGGAATAATGAGAAATTAAGGGGATGGATGGTGATTTAGTAATGTGAAATGGACATGTAAATGGGAAATGGATACCGGAAGATTAAGGTGATGGAGGATAGTTTAATAACGTAGACATTGACAATGAGAGGATAATGGTCTTAGTTTTTTGGAATTTTCTTTATGTTGTTCAATTTAAGGTGATGTCATTCTCCCACTAGTTAGGAATTAATTTCTTCTTGCAAAGTTTTAAACTATTAGATTTTCTTTAAAACTTACCCCGCCATCTCCCTAAGAGTTTTATGAAGACCCAACCATTACTTAGGTGGGTTTTGTTTCTTTTGTTATTTTCATTCCAGGTTCTGCTCTTAGGGTTAGACTAAAAATTTTACCCTAAAAGTTTCGACTTCAGTACCAGGATTTTGAACTGGGTGACATTGGGTTAGGGGATTTGTTTAAGGATTTATTAAGGCGCTATTGTCTTAGGGCTATTTAGGGTTTGTTTCCTTCATCCCCATCAATGCTTAATGCGTCTCTTCGTGATCTAATTCACGCGGCTCCAAAGGTGCCACTCATTTCATTCATTTCCTCTTCTTTCACGCTGACGCGTTCTTCTCAGATGCACCACTGCTCCAAGGTGCCACTCGGCTTCAGGAAGTTTCTTTGTGCGACGCGGCTCCTTCAGGATGCACCCACGTGTCTAAGCAGCACTCGGCCAACTAGACTAATTAGACATATATAACCCCGGAGAACACTCTCTGTGAACTTGTGGGAGACTAAGGAACGTAAGGAATAAGGCCCCGCCTTTATTGCGCGGCTCCTCAGGAATCATCGGAGCGACCGTCGCATCAGCTCTCATCGCATCGTGGATCCTCTCAACTAGGTAATCGTTAATCCTACAGTTTGAGCTACATCGAGTGCTAGTAGGCGGTGGCAGTCGTCCACCCTCTCCTCAACCTCTCTCGAATTCGTGTGTGGCCCTTTACTCCATATGTGAGTCCGGTCGGGTAAGATATCAAGCCACCATATCATCATCAACAATCGTGTCGAACATGTCAATATCATCATCAAACAAATGAAATATCACAGTAAATAAGCCAACCCAACCTAAAAAGCACACTCGACTCAATCCGGGACCTATAGTTCCGTTCCGATGTCTCTCTGCATCCTCAGGGTCTAAAACCTTGCACACTCAATACATCTGAGTCAAATAGCACCTGTCTTCATCACATAGTAAAACATCATGTCGCCTATCATAATGCATCATAATCAAGTATAAATGTTTTAACATCGTATCAGTCCAGATTGAATTTTGGCGCAGCAAGGTCCCCTAAATAATAAGTTTTCCTGCACTAGAGGGATGTTAGCACAATGCTGAAATAAAATTGATTTGTTGTTAATCTGTTAAACACCATTACTAGTGTAAGAATAGATTTGTTTTGGTTTGGTTCAAGACTTGGCTTGATAGATTGTGGTATTCCACCAATGCCTCAAAGGTGTTTGCACTGTTTCCATGTGGTGTGGAAAAGTTGTTAGTTTTGAACTAATGTTTTGTATATTCTCCTTTTACAATGCAGCCAAATTAAGCATCAAAGTCTTTAAAACTTTAAATGTTTCTTTTTATGTTCACTATGGACTATTAAAAAACACATGATAAAATTCAACATATTTCATTGTGGACTTTTCTTGGGCCTATGGGGACTGAGAAAATTCAACATATAAAGTATGAAATTGGGCCTATGTATTTAATTGTATTAATTTAAATGCTTCATTTTATGTTCACTATGGACTATCTAAAACACATGATAAAATTCAACAAATCTCATTGTGGACTGCTCTTGGGCCTATGGGGACTAGTAAAATTCAACATATTTCATTGTGGAATGATAAAATTCAACATAAAAAGTTTGAACTCTTGGGCCTATTGGGATTATTACTACTCCTTTCCTACTTTTCCATAAAATAATCGATGGTTGGGTGGAGATTCCAAGGTCACTATCGTTTGGATAAATTCCAAATCCAACCTGAACCTGATATATCTCAACAACTAGAAAGACAAGATCAGAAGCTTGAATAATAGATTTGAATCTATCAAATTTATACACGTACATAGACAATTCAACAAAGTAACAAACAAGATCATAAGATTAAACAATAGATTTGAATCTATCAAATTCATGCACGTACTTAAAGGAAATTTTGGCTATCTCTTTTATGAAGAAATTGTTGATGTAATTGTTGTATGTACAAAAATGTTTTACATTTTCTAGCCTAAATCTTTGCCTTGATGTCCCTTTTTGAATAATTTTGTATATGACACTAGATGACTTTTTTATAAATTTACTACAATGTAAAATGTGGAAGGAAGGAAAGACTACGGATTTTTTTTTATCATCACTTTCTAGATCCATATGTAACAAAAAATCATTTGATTCTAATAGAATAATAGTGAACCTGTTTTTCACAAGGAAAAAAAATGAAATAGAAAAATTAGTGTAAGAATGGGTTAGAAGACATAGAAAGAAATAATCACTCTTGAACAAATGGAAGAATGAATAAATCCACTATAAATATTACAAGGTAAGATAGACACACACAAGGGGCTCTACACACACTTGAATTTGAATCTAGGACATTTACATGGTCTTTATCATTTCGGACAGTTTCGTGAGAGACATGGTCTCACTTTACATCAACATCTCAATGAAAAGTTTTAATGGTCTTTGAATTCACCTTCTTTCTCATACGAACAACTATGTGAAAACTACAAAGATGATAACAATAGCTATGAAAATCACAAGAAGAGATATAAGAGATATTGAGATCACCTACACATTTTGTCTCTTGTCTCTTGATTTTTACTCTCAGACCATGTTTATTTATATAAAATATTGGATGAAATAATTTCAATATACTCTTTTCTTGATTGAAAAAAAATCATCAAATTTATAGTTTCTTATGAAATTTCACAATGAAATATTCAAGAAAATGTGAAATAAAATTAAATTTTATATTTGTCAAATTTTAAAGTTTCTTATGAAATTTCGCTACAATGAAATATTCAAGAAATGTGACATAAAAATTAAAGTTTCTCACTTATAATTTAAATTTTGTTTTATTTGGAAATATGGTTGAAAATAGTCAAACAAGTCATGAAATTTAATATAAGTCAAACAAATGAAAAGAATAAAACAAGTCATGAAATTTAATATAAGTAGCGATCTTCATTAAAAATTTATATATTGATATTAAAATTTATGAGAATTTAAAGTTTTTCCAAGCCATCAATAGTCTCTTATAATGACATGAAAATGGGTCTTAGTTTTGATATGAAGTTATCATCTTCACATGAAAAAGCATTGAACAATCAAATTTGTGTAATACGAACGATTTTACCCTCTATATGTATTAAATTTGTTACATGCATTAAAGGATTTGTGTATATGATTTTGATAATTTGTAGGATTAAAGTAATCATCCAAAGTATATACAATTTTAGGTTCCCTAGATACAATCTATAAGCTCTTCCCTGAAATTGTAAATAAGTCTTGGTAAAATTTATAATTCATCAAAAACATAACTTTTCTTAATTGAATCCAGACCATGAAAGTAAACTAAACGAAATGATTCTAGAATCCTAGATATTCACAAATACATGTACTTTCAATGCAAAATAAAAAAATTATGGAATGTACATGTGTCACTTGTTTAAAAACATCATAATGTTATTTCATCTTAAATTATTCATTCATGGTCAATTTTGGACATTTTCCATTTTCTAATTTTATTTTTATTTAACTTCTATTAAATTTATGCGCGTTGCACATACCAAATGACTCTATTGACAACTTGTGACATCTGACTGGTAGTCTTGAAAGTGAACATGAGTATCAGTTTTATGGGTTTCTTGAAAAAAATATATTTTCAATACAATGGATCCTCTTTCATATATAAAACCGTTATCATCAAAATCTTCTAATAGCCTCATATTTTGTTTTGTGCATCGCATTAAATAATATTTCATGTTTTCAGTGTTGTCTACAGGTGCAACCATGGAAAAGACATCTCCTACAAATAATTGGATATATTGAAGAACAAATAGTTCATGTTATATTATCACACAAGTACATGTACAAGTTATTTGAAAAAATTTAAACATAAAAGTTACCTTCTCTAACAAGATCAGAAACTCTATCACCATCAAATGACACTATAGTTTCATTTGATTCCATATTGTCTGAGCTTGCAAGTGGCATTTTCCCTTTTACATTAAGTTCGATATGTCTCCAAGCTTTAACATTTTCTTCATTTTTCGTTTTCGCAAATATCTATGGATTCTGTGTCCTCTATGCAAACTGAACAAAAACAAGACTCATTTCTTCTATCAAATGCAAACATATTTTGATAACGTTTTGTTTTAATTGAATGTATTTTTCGTGTCTCATGTATTGTACTGGCGTCATATGGGATTGATCTATTTACATCTTGGATTCCAACATACCAAAAAAACCTGCGCAAGACAAGAACTTGTTAACTTGAAATCTTTCAAGAAATTGATTGAAGATTGAATATAAATTTGAACACATTCAAATAAAAATATCCTGTGTACATTTGTAACATGTATATATAGACAGACCTGTGCACATCCCTTGACAGATTATATGCATGGATTAACTCCATTTTGCACCATTAAAAAATTGTTCAGCGGATTCAAATCGATCGTCATGAGAGTTCATCTGATACCTTCAAAGTGCTTGTTTTACACATGCCCCTACACCATCGTGCTCTCCTTTGCCATGACCAATCTCAAAACAATTTCAACAATGTGTAATGTTTTATTTTTTATGAATATGACATGACTAATAGAATGATCGTGAATATTTCAACTGAGCCGCACACCCATCTTACCATATCCAATATCGATCGAATCTAATTTCATGTTCTTTCAATGAATCATAAAATTTATCAAAACAATGTTGTACATAATGTGTGGCGTGTGCTCGATCATCAATTATATAAAAGTGATATTTTTTAATAACATGTTGATTGTCATTGGTGCTTTCTATGTTATCAAGACTCCATTGAGCATGTCTATATAGAACATGGAAAAATATCGTGACTCGATCAGAATGATAATATTCACTCTGCATTTCTTTTTATGCAAAGAATGTGTAATTCTCTATAAAATCAACTATAGACAAAATTGTCCTTGGTGGAAACACTTCACGAGATTGTTTGAATTGTAGGTCTTTAGATTGATCTCTATGTGAATGCTTGGTGTATTTAGAAATTTCTTCCTCAAACTTCTTCAAAACATCTATCACACATATTTTATCTACTCTCAAATCAATCCTTTTGGAAATAACATTTGAAGAATGTGGAGCCGTGTTGTTGATATATGCATATCTCTTCCAATTGACTGTTATATTAGAAAATGATTGATCATTCATATCAATATGATACTTTGAGTGAAACAAACTTATATTTCCACAACGTTCACATTTCTTTCCACCAACACATTTTGTTTTGTAAAATAAATCATCACCTTCTCTTTCACATAGAATTTCAGATATAAAGTCACAGAATCTGGAAGGATGAGGTGAACTTGGCCATAACGTTTTACCAAAATAAAAATAAAAATTGTAATACAACTCAAATTCCACATGATAACAGCAACAACACGTGTCATGAACAGTGATGGATCTAACAAACCATGGTTTTTGTTGCACAAATGTATTGATGAAAATTTTAACTTATTTGTGCTCTTCTTTGAACTTATTGAACAATTCTATTAGTGTCATTGACAATATATGTTTTGGATATTCTTCATATTGTTGTCATTCTATTCTTCGTCGCAACACATCCCTTGTATGTGGTAAAACACGAGATTCTGCAAACCAACAATTACAGACCAATTCTTTAACAATTTCTGCAAGTCTATCTTTGTAGGGTTGTCTAGAAAACATTGTCCAACAAGTGAGTTCATCATTTGCATATATTTGCAATCAAAATTTTCTATGTTTGTGCAATGTTTTTCTTGACATTCCCATCGTTTTTGCCATGTGTCGTGTCAAATGATCTTTTATATTTCTATATGAAACAACTGTTGTTTGTATCACTCTACATGCACCGTTGACATCTTTTTTCCAAGATTTTCCAAAATCTTTTAATAAACTAGTTATATTGTTAAAGACATTCTGTTTCACCTTTGTATTTTTTGTCAACTTTTGAATACACAATAATGATGTAGATTATTTTAACTTAAATGACTTTATTAGACAGAGTAAAAGTTGAGATTTTACTGTTACTGATTCATCTTTGAAAAAAGTATTATACATATTCTTAGTTCGATATCTTATATAATGCTTAGCTTTTTTCTTCCCAAATTTCTCAGTATCAACATTTTCTAATATTTCATCATCAATGTTGATAGATTCTCCTACGTATTTCAATTTAAAGTTTATATTAAAAAAAAAAACCCGAACATAAATTCACTAAACTATATATACAAGTGTTCATCTTGTATTATCTAAATTTATGTACATGTACCTATAGGTGATTCATCTTCTGCTTCAATTTCAGGTTCAACGTCTTCTTCGAC
>SNQJ01S0177454.1:0-15625 GCA_010110895.2 Picea sitchensis
TTTTTATTATTAACTGCTTCTAAAAATATCTTTAAGCTCCAATAATATCTTCCCCATTCCCTCATGTAAAAAATAAATGAGGTACCCAACCCCCCTCCTCCCCCAATGTACACTTTTTAGTTTATATGAGAAATTCACAATGAGAATGTTGTAAAAGTTGATTTTGGGTCATTTTTGTTTCTATATTACTTTTGTTTCACTATAGTATTTTACTCATATTAACATATACGTTACATCATATTGACCTCTCAATAGAATCCTATCATCTACATTTCATTATATCGACCTCTTAATAGCATCATATGGTTTGATGCTATGGACAATATATGTTATGTCAACATCATGCAATATGAGGCTGAAAAAAATAGTATGTCTAGCATCCTATCATCTACATTGCATTATATCGACCTCTTAATAGCATCATATGGTTTGATGCTATGGACAATATATGTTATGTCAACATCATGCAAGCTGAAAAAGAAGTATGTCTCCACCACTTTAATTATATTTAAAATTTATAATTATTATAATTAACATTAAAAATTGAAATTCATTATTATTATATAAATTTAAAATTATTATTATTATTTTTACGGGGAATTCATCACTAAACTTGAGGGAAACCAAGAAGTAAAATATGATTGGGGCTTGGGACTACTGTGAAAAATGAAGCTAAGATGTTATCCTTAAATCAAAAACATTTTTTGTAGAAAAAATGGTAAAATATTCTATGGTAACTTTAAGATAAATTATAAAAAAATCTATCCCTAAAAGAAAAGAATTGATTCGTGTGAATCGTACAGAATAACTAGTGAAAGGGGTCAATATTGAATTTCTACAAATTATTCTTGAATCAAGGAAAATAACGTTGTATTCCTCATTTTTTATATATGACTTTGAGCTACAAATATAATTAATATCTAAAAATAAATAAATACACACTTATATCAATCCATCAAGTACTACAGTGAACTCAAAACAAGGAGATAAGACAACTATGTTAAGGCCACATGATTCTAGTAATAAAATAACACACAATAATCCCCCTCTATATTTAATAGATGTAAACCACAAAATCAAGTTAGGGGAGAGAGAAACTACAAAAGTCAAGCATGCACTTGTTAATGGTCAGATTTATCAAGTTGATATCTTAGTTTAAGGATACTAAAATTGCGAATGTAAGATAGATAATATTATCAATCTAAAACTCTACTATCCCTACCAACCCCAACTTCGTGAACATTACCTAACCAATATGAAATGCAAGTCATTGAATCCAAATTTGATGGAGTCCAATTAAACTAACATTGATCACTAATAATCTTCTAGTAAACATTTAGTTATAGACTCTTAAATGTCTTACCTATCGCTTTAGTTTGTTAAACCCTAAATATTGGCAAATTACCCCTTAATTGGGGAATATTACATTCATATTGTTATTTTATTTATGTCGGCTTGGGTCCATTAGTTGTAACTGTAACTCCTAGTACCCTATATATACCAAGGAGACCTTTTCATTTGGAATCATCTTGCATTTGTAAATTTATGTGATGTATAAGGATGTTGCCCCCTCTAAGAGGCTTAGTATATTCAATTATCTCTTTTTCAAGGCATTGAGAACTTATTCTGAGGTTTTTTATGCAATTTTGATACTTGGTTCTTAACATTTGGTATAAGATCTCAAGGTCTTAGGGTTTTTTTTCTTCATCTGAGACACCTTGCAATTTTCACTATAACTTTTTTTCTACAGTGTTTCAGAAAGAACCTATTGGAGGATATTTAGTAGGTAGATCAAGGTATGTGGGGTTCAAATTCCAGCTTCTGATGCCTTATAATTTCAGAGATATAGCCTATGTAAGATAGGGTTTTGGAATCATCCTGAATTTAGTCATCTCATAATTTTTTCTATAAAATTTTTTATGTCATGTTTCAGACCCTAAAACTAGGAGGATATTCATAGAAATTATCAAGGTATTTTTGATAAACATTTCAGCTTATGGTTCATCCTAATTTTGTATATACACCATGTTTAAGATAGGGTATTTGGCCACTCATATTAACTAGTTTCAAACAATTGTTCCGGGTAAAACAATGATATCTTCTTTAGTGAGTATCCAAATTAAGTGAGACTAGTTGCATTGGACAATGAACAGTCTATATTATTTCTGGTGCAAGTTTCAGAATCAAATATCAGACATTTTTCTCTTGGTATGCTTTACAAGTATGCTCTCCTGGAAGGGACAAAAATCATCAAGGTGTGGGGAGGTTACCATAACTTCCACTTGGCACATCCAATTTTGATCAGACCTATGGAATTGCACAGAATATGTATAAAAGAACTACAAAACAAAATTATCATACCCAGAAGGGCTGAAATGTTGGAGATATAGAAAAATAAAGAACGTCTAGCATAACCACCTCGAAATCAAGGTTTAAAAGTGATACTTGTCCAACATGCCACCAAAAAATGGAACTTCTACACCAAATAATCCTTCAAACAATCCTTCTTGGAGTCTTGATGAAGGTGAAGAAATGCGCAGGGACATACATTATTTACAAAAGAAGGTAGTAACAAAATATGAACTACAAGGGATGATGGATTCAACTGAAGCTAAGTTGGAAGAAATAATGGATACTAACATGGATGGTTTGAAAGGGGAGATCATGGAAGGATTGAATTTTTTTTAATAGAGAGGCCACCTAAAAGTGAAAATGTATCCCATGAAATTCATGATGAGGACACAAGGAAGATGAATCAATAATGGAGAAACTCCAACTTTGGGTTGAAGACCAACCACTTTCCTAATATCGATATGAGGAAGTTTAATGGCAAGGATCCAATCACATGGATACTCAACATAGAGAATTTCTTCGATCTACATGATGTGTCACACACACAAAAGGTATGAATTGCATCTTTCTATTTAGAACCCAATCAATTTGTGTGGTATCGATGGATTTGTTCTCACAAATCACTCGTCACTTGAACAATTTTCATGGAAGAAATGATAGTGGGGTAAAATCATGAAGATGGGTAACACTTTTGTAAGAATCGGGTCTCCAAAATTTCTAGCGGCATTTTTTCGACCGAAAGATAGGCTTTTTCGATCGAAACATTTTTCGGCCAAAAGTTCACACATAAAATTGAACGATGCTCTGATGGCTCCCTCGACAATCATGTACAAGATTTTTGGATGAATTTGTTTCTTGCAGTAATCATATTTCAGCCAAAAGGTTTATTTTTAAAGGATTCCGTTAAAAAATACTTTTCGGCCGAAAGAATATTTCGGCTGAAAACCTGCAAATGGGATTGTTTGCAGGAAACAATTAATTATCTCCATCTTACTTGAACTTTGGAGGTAGAAAAATCATGTAAATACTCAGAATTTAGTTTCAAAATTGATACCAACATTTTTAAAATCGAATCTATTTTCACTGGATATAATTTTTGTTCATTTTCATTGTTTGTATCTAATTTTATTTAATTTTATAAAAAAGCCAGTCCATAATATTTTTAGGTGACATTATAATTTGGTGAAATGAAAAATCCATATCTCTAAAAATGACTAGTGGAAAATTATGGAAAATTTATAATCAAAATCCTTAAACTGTTCTCTTCGAAAGGGTATTCTTAGATTTTACTTTTAAGTAAAAATTAAGATAGATACATGGTGGGGGAAAACATTTGTTTAAAATATTCAATTTTTTTAGATTGGTCAACTTAAAAAAATTCTAGAAATTATAATATTCATTCGTTAGATTCAAAACTATAGTCATCATAAAATAGAGTCTATGTAGATAGTTTCAATATATTTCATTTGTAAAAAACTGAAGTTTAATAATAGATACATTGTGGGGGGGAAACATAACTCATTATATTTCCCTTCATTTTTAAGGAGCATACTGTCAAACAATTTTGTAACATCCCGCTCTGGCGCACTAAGAAAACTTATTCTTAAGGACACTTGCTCGCAAGTGATCTGGACGTTATGATATTAAAACATTATCCTTGATTATGATGCGTTATGATAGATGACATGATGTTTTACTTCTTTGACATAGACAGGTGCTATTGACTCAGTTTCATTGAGTCTGCAGGGTTTTGGACCTTGAGGATGCAGAGGCATCGGTGGAACCCCTTGGACTCCGGATTGAGTCAAGGAGTGTGCTATTTGGGTTGATTTATTTACTGTGATATTTCATTGATTGGATGATATGATGTGGACATGTTCTGACACAATTTTTGATGATGCAGGTTGACGATAGCTTACCGACCAGACTCACATATGGAGTAAAGGGGCCACACACAATTTCCAGAGAGGTTGAGGGAGAGGTGTGGACAACAGCCATGCCACGACCTACTAGCACTCCCGCCGTGGCTCGAACTGTAGGTTAATGATTACCTAGTTCGAGAGGATCCAAGATGTTGTGAGGGAAGATTGTGACAGTCACTCACGATTATTCTAAGGGGCGTGGAATAAGGCGGGGCCCTTATTCCTTAGAGCCCTTAGTCTCCCACAATTTCACCTAGCGAAGTGTTGACTCCAGGGGTTATTGATGTCTACCAATCAGTCAAGTTGGCCAGTGGCACCCTTGGAGCACGTGGATCATCTTGAAGGGCACGTCGCGCAAAAGAAACACAAGAGGCGAGTGGAACCCTTGGAGAACGTGGTGCATCCTGAAGGGCACATCGCGCAAAAGAGATGAACGAGGTGAGTGGCACCCTTGGAGCACATGGTTCCTCCTAAAGGGCACGCCACAATGATGTTGAGGAAGGAACAAACCTAGATGGCCCTAAGACATTTAACACCTTAAGAAATTCTTAAAATGACTTCCCTAAATAATTGTCTCCCAGTTCATAATCTAAACCTAAGTCTAAAACTTCTCTAGGGTAAAATTTTGTTTAGCCTTAAGAAAAAGACCCTATAAAAATAAAAGTAAAGATATAAACTAAAACCCACTCAAGAAATAGTTTTAATCTTCTTAAATTTAGGGCGTAAAATGAAGAGAGGAATAATTTAATTAAAATCCATGGTTTTAAATTATAAAGAAGAAATAAATTATTTAACTTGTGGAAGTATAAAAAGATTTTAAATTAATAATAAAGGGAAAAGGGTAAATAGCACAACTGCCTTTTGTCTCTAATAAAAAGGGGAAAGAAGGGAATAATCAAAATTAGGAAACTAAGTAATGGAGGAAACATAATAAAGGAAAGTTGGGAACTTATGGTAAAAAGCGAGGTCAACATAGTAAGGAATCTGCAATTAAGAACCTTCTAAAATGAACTAAATTAACAACGTCTTTTAGGGAAAGTATTTAAAACATGTAAGTGGATCTAGGAACACCTAGGAGGAAATATAGGTGCAATTCTAGGTGGGTGAGGGAAATGAGTCATTTAAATAAATTAAAGAAAATAAAATTTGGAGGAAAGTGGGGGATGAATGACACTTGTACGATGGATAAATTTTAGAGGATTTCATTAAAACTTAAATTAAAAAGGGATTTAGAAAAAGTCGGAAGGTCTAAAACTCTATAAAAGAAAGGGAAGAGAAGGAAGAAGGGGGATCAATGATTAGCGTAACATTACGCTGCCGGTTTTGTGACTTAACTAATTACTTTAGGAGAGTTGGGATTTTCTAGCTCGGATAGGAGTGGTAGCTCGGCCTTGTGAGGTGAGCTAGGAAGCTAGACATACCATATGGATAGTGTGTGGCCCCTTTGCAGCTCAAGGGGCTAAGGGGGAAGCAGAGTACCTCTAGCGATTGGCTGGGAGGTACCAGTGAGGTCTCGGCGGTCGGTGAGCAGGAGTGGCACGGAGCTCAAGAGCGGGATAGCGTCTTCTAGTTACTCGCCATCAGTCACAGGTATGCAAGTGCATTATTCATTTAAACTAAAAGAATCATTATGTATCGTGTATATGAACCCTTATGATGTTAATGGAAGTGTTAGAATTGGAATCATCCCTTTTCCTTGTCATTTAGTTCTGTGCCTAGATTGATGTAACCCCCGTGACGATTTTGTTGAGCTATCCTTAGGGCCTTGGCATTATCCTCTATTGTCAGCAGATTTATATTGTATTCTGAGATGAAGTTATTTAAATTCGATCGGTGTTGAACCTTGTGGTTGGAATGGTTGTTTTATTTAGTCACCTCGGTGTTCTTTTTATTGGGGAAACTACTGTAAAAATGTTATCTCGGTGGTTAAATTTAGAACAGGAGGAAATTTAAGAATCTCGGTGTTTCCTTATGTGTTGGCTGAAGAATTTTTAACCCTGATTCGAAAAAAAATAAAATAATAATTGCCCACTCTAGCCCGACCTCTATATCCCCTCACGACTGATTTCTACCTCTCTGGACTGTGTAAATTAGTCATCCCTTCCTTCTTCCTTTTTATTAGTCTCCCAAACCAAAAGGATGCTTATTTATGTTTGCGTTGGCTCTAGATGATCTAGCTAGTTTTACCTTTCTAGCATCTTATTACAAAGGATGTACAGTTTTCGCCCCGACGTTCGTAGCCCTGGACCCTAAATCTGATCTTTAATCTCAAGATTTGTGTTTCCACTCTGCTTACTTTATCACATCACAACGATGGTTTAACCACCACATTTTAGAATTTTTTCATAGGCTTAGGTGCAAAGACGGGATTGATAGTGGCTGCGATTGTTTAGACTGCCCCGGACATTCGCCCTCCACCCGATTCGATTTCCCTTACGCCTGAGTCTCTGTCTAACTCAATTTTCCCACTGGTTAACTATGTCTGCACCCTTCTAAACCTTCCCTCTGGTAGTGACGCATATGGAAATAGTGTTGACCCTTGGGCTTCCCTCGAATCGGTTTCTTGGACGCTTTGTGTATTGGAGCTCATATCGATACTTGACACTTTCAGGATAGTTTCGGTTAAACTTCATCGTGGAAATGAACCGTAGACCCACCAATTTTTGATGTGATGATCGGTGGCTCAACTACCCTGTCCAAACCCCCACATAGTTATGTGGATGGCTGCGTCTCGTCCTCATCTGTAATCTATTGGGTAGCTTGTACATGGCGCTCAACCCCAGGGATTATCGTGGGCTCTCCTCGTAGTGCCTTCTATATGTGCCTTGCTTTGGGTGTGTGTGTGGCTTGGGTTGCATCGTTTAAATTATGCTTTAAATTTATTTTCCTTTGCTGATTTAGATTTAATATTTTTTTTACGGAAATTAACCTGATCCAGTACCACCCGACCTTGATCTTTTGCCCTTGCCTCAGTACTGAAACAATGTCTATTTCTCCCTACCAAATGGTGCGGAAACCCATTAAATTTGTCTCTGCCACTATCTTTAAAATCATTCAATCCATCCTGGCAAAGCTGTGCCAAATCTGGATAGTTACTACCTAGCAATCTGTATTAAAATCATAAAATTTTACCGCCTCTACAACTGTAAAAAGAATCCCCCAGAATCGCCCCTGCCAGTAGCGTTCAATCCAAATCTTTCACCCTGCACTTTTGATTTAAAAATCATAATTACTTACCTCTTCCAGAGCACCGGATGTTCCAGCATGCAGCTCCAGTTAAGCCTTCGGTCACACCAAGCCCGTCGCAGGCGCCAAGCCCCTTCCTTTCACATACCTCATCAATTCCATATTGTTTTTCATGATTTCATTTCTTAAAAGCATAAAAATGGCGTTGAGGTACCGAACATGATTTTCAAGTTTAATAAAAGAGTATGATACAGTTGTAAGGAAAAGAATGTGATTTACTTGAAGAGAATCTATTTACAATAGGATTTTCCTTATGATTTTTATTTTATCATGCTCGTCATCTTTTTTATTTTTATTATTTTATTTTCGATGAGGTACAGAACATGGTTTTCAAGTTTAATAAAAGAATACGATTCAGTTGTAAGGAAAGGAATATGAATTACATGAAAAGAATCTGTTTACATTATGATTTACAATAAAGGAATTTCATTTACCATATGATTTACAGTTGAATTTCATCATGGTTTTTACTTCATTATGCCCATCATATTTATTTTGTTTATTATTTTTGCAATGTTGTTGTAAGATAAGTTCATGGCAAACTAATGGTTGAACCAGGTAATGGTAAAGTTCTCGCAATATAAAAAATGTTAGCGTTTGATAACATTGAATTATAAGATCCTTGTGGTTAATTGCAATGTCGTTATAATGTAAGGTTATTGTAAGGTATGGTTGAAACATGTAAAGGTAATGTCTTGCAAAATAAAAAGGGGCTATGTCAGCATTGATAACATAGGAATATAAGATCATGGTTAGTTACCTTACAATGTTATTGAAGCATAAGAGTAATGATATGGGTAATGTATTGTAAGGTTAATTTAATTTAATTTTATTATGGTTGACAACATGAAAGGTAGGTCCTTGAATCTAAGTACATTAATTTATCAAGAATTAGTAAATGGGAATTTGCAATTTATTATATGTACTTATTTTTAAAGTTGGGTTGGTAACCCGTCTACTAATGGAAATAAAACAAGTGAGTGATCGGTACTTGTTGCCTTGAATCATAGGTAATGTTGAGTCTTAACTAATGGTTGATTATTTCTGGTGTAAAGAATCCAGTTCCGTATCCAGAGTCTCTGGCCCTTTAAAGGCAGGGTTTCCACTCTTGCGACACACCTCTAAGGTCGTATCAGTAGTCTCGGGCTCTTTAAAGGTAGAGTTTGGCCCCCACTGCGACCTCCTGACAGAGATCACTAGTTTCTTCTTGAGCAGTCGGCCAGGAGCCTATCTGACATTCTCTCTCTCCGGAGCAGAGAACTAAGATTAAACGCCCTGTTTTCCTATGCAGGAATAGTAAAATCTACTACTTGGATTCTTCCATCTATGTTCGCACCGTACATAACATAGTATGTTGTTTAATGCTTGTAGTTACTTGTTTTGTGCCTTATGTCTTCTTGTTGTGATAATCGTGGTTGCGTCTTGTTAGTCGTCAGGTGGCGACATAGAGTCAAGTGTGTATGTTTCCTTTTTACACGCGCGCACTCACCTTAAACAAAAAAAATAAAAATTGCACCTGTTATTAAAGTTGTTGTCGTAACGAGGAGGTTTTTACAAATTTTCAAACTGACATATCAAATCTCATTAAAATAAAATTGAAAAATAGCCAATAGAAAGCTAACAAAATTCTTCACAAGTTTTTTTTTCACTGTAAAGTGAAATTCTAAATAAAAATAATAATTTTGTTTACCGAAAGTTGAAGAACCTATTAAAACATTTTTTTTCTCATAAAACAAGAAAAAGTGTTACCCTTCTTCATGATTTAATCCAACATAGTATGGGGATACAAGGATGAATACCTTCTTCAGCCAATTGATAAATCTCAAGAAAAAGGGTTCAATTGTGAAACACATTGAGAACTTCCAAAGGTTGAATATAAAGGTAACGAATATTCCAAATGAGCTCTTGATTGATGTAATTATAGGAACTTTAAGGGAGAACATTCAACATGAGGCTCTCCTTTGGGAACCCAAATAATTGGAGAATGAATTCAGGGTGGTGAGAAATGTTGAAAGTAAAAATATGGTTATGGCTACTAGAAGGACCACTCCTAACATTTATCGAGAGAATAATGTTCCTTCTTATAAAACACCTCAAAATACAAGGTTGACACCTCAACAATTGGAGGAAATAAAAGAAAAATGTTTATTCTTTAATTGTGACAACAAGTACAGTAAGGGACATAAGTGTGGTGAGAAGAAATCATTCTACATAGATTGCGAAGAGGAAGAAGAAGAAGAAGAAGAACCATCTCAATATGAAAACGTAGAATAGATTTATTTTGAATCACTGACTCCTACCATATCATGTCATACATTGGCTAGAATTAGAACTCTTCAAACCCTCCATATTAAAGGATATATAAAAAAGAAAAACATAATAGTCCTAATTGATTTTGGTAGTACTCATAATTTCATTCACTATAAATTAGCCAAAGCTCTCAATTTTTGTATATATCTAGTACCAGAGTTTCATGTAATGATTGAAAATGCAGGAACTATCAATTGCTCAAGAAAATGCCATAAGGTCAATATTACTATGGGGTAATATGTAATGAATAGTCCAATGATTGATACACCCATGGGTAGTGCTGATGTCGTACTAGGGTTCCAATGGTTACAATCATTGGGAACATTGGATTTTAATTTTCAAGAATTTTTCATGAAATTTTCATTGGAAGGAAGGAAAATTGAGTTAAGGGGTGTCACAGGGAAACCCAGTAAGGTGATAATCTCTAATGGCATCACAAAATTATTGAAAAAGGGGCTTCAAGGTGTAATTGTACAACTTTTCTCACTATATGTTCAAACATCTAAGCCATATATTCCCCTAGATCTTCAAGGCATAATTGATGAACATTCCAAAGTATTTGAAGATATTGCTAGAGGTCTTCCACCCACTCACAATCATGATCATGCTATTCACCTAATTCCTATGAGTGTTTCTCCTAACATCTGGCCTTACAGATACCCTTATCCCTACAAGAGTGAAATTTAGCATATGTTTGAAGAAATGTTAGAGGTTGGCATTATTAGACCTAACCAAAGTTCTTAATTTGTACCAGTGGTAATGGTACTTAAGAAAGAGAGATCATGGTGTATGTGTCCATATTATAGAGAGATAAACAAGATCAATATTAAATATATGTTTCCCATTCCCATCATTGATGAATTGTTAAATGAACTACAAGGAGAAATCTACTTCACAAACTTGTATCTCCATTCAGGTTATCATCTGATTAGAATTTAGGAAGCAGATATCCCAAAAAAAACATTCCTAACTCATGAAGACCATTATTAATTTTTGGTCATGCCTTTTGGCCTTACGAATTCACCTTCCACATTCCAAGGGTTGATTAATTCCATTTCCAAGCCCTTCCTTATAAAATTTGTGTTAGTATTTTTTAATGATATACTAATCTATAACAAGTCTTGGGAGGATCATGTTTGACATGTTGACAGGGTGCTACAAATACTAAAGGAGGTTGACAGGGTCTACAAATACCAAAGGAGTAATTAAAATGACTATATGCCAAACCATCCAAATGTTTCTTTGGGGTGAAGGAGGTAGAGTATTTGGGTCATATTGTATCTCATGAAGGTTTCAAGGTAGACCCTAACAAGATTAAGGCCATGATGGACTGGCCGATTGCCAAAACATTGAAGAATCTTAGAGGATTTTTGGGTTTGATAGGTTACTACCGCAAGTTTGTTCGAAACTATGGAAGAATAGCCACACCTTTAACATAATTAACTAATAAGGATTCATTTTCATGGACTCTAGAGGAAACTCAAGATTTTGAACAACTTAAAGAGCCTATGTGAAAAGTTCTTGTCTTGACCACACCAGACTTCACAAAAAACTTTATTCTAGAATGTGATGCCTCAAGAAATGGTATTTGTGTTGTTCTAATGCAAGAATGAAGGCCCCTTGCTTTTGAAATTCATCCACTCAAGGAAAAGGAATTACACAAACCCATTTATGAGAAGGAAATGATGGAAATACTACATGCATTGAAGAAATGGTGCCCTTACCTAATAGGTAGGCACTTCAAGGTCAAAACAAATCATGATAGTCTTAAATACTTCTTGGAATAAAGACTATCCTTAGAAGAACATAAAAAATGGGTGACCAAGATGTTCGGTTATTATTTTGAAATCATCTACAAAAAAGTGAAGAAAAATGTTGTGGCAGATGCACTCTCAAGAAATGATGAAGATTTTGAGGCCTTTATCTATGTTATCTCGATCATCCAACCCAATTGGATAATAGAAGAAAGGGATGAATGGAATAATTATGAAAAAGTGTGGACTCTCATTCAAAGGTTGCAGCAGGGTTCCAGTGCATCAGATACATTTACATGGAAAAATGATTCACTATGGTACAAAGATCGCTTATATTTATGTAATAACTCCCAAATAAAACAAAAGTTACTCTTGGAATTTAACACCTCTCTGGTAGGAGGGCAGTCATGATTTTTGAAAACCTACCATAGGGTCAAGAAGGAATTTTTTTGGGATGGCTTTAACACTGATGTTCAAAGGTTTGTGTTAGAATGTTTTTTTTTCCAACAAAATAAGGTGGAAACAATTAATACCCCAGTGCCTTTATCGCCATTATTCATCCCAAGTCAGCATTGGGAGAAGGTTTCCATGGATTTCATCCTAGGGTTACCGAAGTATGAAGGAAAGAGTGTCATCATGGTGATTGTTGATAGACTGACCAAGTACACACACTTTTGTGCCCTCTCTCACCCTTTCAAAGCCAGTACAATTTCCACTGCATTCATGGATACTGTAACGAACCTCTCGTTCGTCACGATGACAACCTCTTTATAACAAGTACAATTTTTTTTTTATTATTTATTTTTATTTTGTGTATCTGTGCGTGTGTACAAGGTTAATAAATACATTCAACCCGGTGTCGCCATACGACGATGAACGTGACGCATGCAATGCGATGAAAACATAGAGATCTAAGATGCACATAAACCTCTGGAAGAAAAGAACGACAACATATAGAAAATAATAAGACTCACTACCCATCCATCCTATCCTGCAATGGTTAGGACCTCCAAGACACATAAGCAACGCTCAAGCCCAGGTTCCCATCAATTTTAACCATTTAAGGTATCAGGGTTGGCGACTATTCTGAGGAACATGGGGGTGTCTACATCCCACCCAACACAAGCATACCAAGCACACGGAAGGTTTACCAACCAGGTACAACATTATTTAAAAGAACAACATCCCTAATTTACTAACTCAGAATAATTTATTGTACTTAATTTAAGAACATTTCCCCATGTATGTTCATCAATAACAATAAAAATTACAAATACATTGTAATGAAATAATAAACACATTACATTTATATCACATCAACTTTGCGAAAATAACAAGCGCCTTACATCTTATGTGTTATCCATAACAATAAAACTACAATATCATTGCCATAAGAGGTCAACACCTTTTCATTTTAAGTTACAATAACTCTGCAAGAATAACAATCACATTGCAAGACTATGGTGATTAATAAGGCCAGTAAGGAAATTAACACAATTTATTCCAACCTCTAATACGAGCCCGACATCGCTTGTTTAAGGTGCATAAAGACATGCAGGTAAAATATAAGTTAGCCTAAACACCAGTTCATTTGGCGCAAATCTAAATTATAAAAGTCCTCAGAACACCTTATGAAACAATTGCCTTAAGTTATTATTATTGTTATAGGTATTTTATTTTCTACTCACGATCTAATAATCTGGTAGTTATGTATATATATACAATACAATAAGAATTACATTAATCGCCTATTGATGACCCTTAACTATAATCCTCATCCCACAATAATATATAGAAATACTTGTGAATTAAAATCATAGTATTATTCGAAGAAAATCATGGTAATAGCGTAAGGGATATGGAGGGGCTAGGGGATATGTAGTCGGGGCGCAAGTTAGAAACATTAAAGTAATAAACTATTTTATATTCCATGGAACTAATGCACTTGTTAAAAACCTTAAAGTAATTAAACCATTTGATATCAAGACAAAACTATTGCACACGTTGAAATCATTAAGTAACTAAACTATTTTATATCAAGATGAAACTAATGATCCAACAATAAAATCTTGTAGGGAGATTCATAAAGCTGAATTTTTAAAAGAAAATAATTAATTATAAATATAGATGATTACAATGCCGAGGTCACAGTAGTACAAGTTTCTTAACATTCATCCAAATTAAAATTTTAAATCGGTGTCCTGACTATTTCCTTAGAAAAGAATAAATACAAGGTTGAAAACAATTCCAAGAAGGTAACCTTTCCCATTGATAACTAAAGATCTCAATA
Source organism: Picea sitchensis (assembly GCA_010110895.2). Taxonomy (NCBI): domain Eukaryota; kingdom Viridiplantae; phylum Streptophyta; class Pinopsida; order Pinales; family Pinaceae; genus Picea; species Picea sitchensis. Next base: position 13,875 of record SNQJ01S0177454.1, read on the forward strand.
GAATCATTCTTTTTCAATGACTTACTATCCCGTGACAATCAGTGTTATCTCGACATTACTAAATAAAATTATTCCCTTTTTCCAGTTGGACGTACTAATTGCAACCTTCCTTTTTACCACTAACCTAAGACAATAAAGGTGTTCTCTTTACCAACTGCCCTTCTATATTTAGTGAATGAGGACAGTGTTGGCATTAGTGGTCAGTAGTAATTGATGGCAACAAGGATGTCAGTGAACTGAAATAGAGGGTAAAGATTAAACGGTAAAGAAGGAAGTAAACAGTAATTAGTTGGGATAATTGTCATTACCAACGCCATGCAGCTCGCGTATTCCATCCATAAATTTCTAACCATCTAAATTTAAACAGACTTAAAATTCTCAAAGCGAAAAGTCGTGCATGACCAAAAGGTAATTAATTCAATCAGAGAGCGAACTTCCCGGAATTTAGGGTCATTGGTGGTCTTAATTTAAGAAATTAATCAGCACTGCCTGAAGGAGGTAAGAAAACTCGGTAATACAAGTTTAAAGGACAGTGCTATCCAGTGGGTAAATGATGTGAACAACATCATTTCTATGTGAATTCGGCATGAGCAGTTGCAATGCTAAGTGAAACACATTTACGTTGTGTGTGTGTACAGTGTGTGGTCGCCATTTTAAAACGTTGTGTGTGGACTGTGAGAGAGAATCCCTCGAGCAGAAACCCCTCATAACCGGAACCCAATCTGGACCATAATCAATTTCCCAGCCTTGATCCGTGATGGGTGGGTGGATGGCATCGCTGGGTTGACAAGAATTTGTTGTCAGAGCATTGTGAGTAAGGTGAAAGGAGTCTAGTTTAAGTCGAGAAAAATGAAATCCCAATTTGATTAACGCAAAAATTCACGATCGAGCAACTTCTGGGCATTAACAATAGCAAACCCATCACCTTTTCTAGGGCAAACTCGGACAATCAACCAGAAATTGCTGACATCAAATCACTTGGCGACTTGGAGTCAACGGGAAAGGCAGCCAGGGAGATAAGACATAGCCTCTAACATTGGAATGTATCTGATTCAAAGCGTTTATCCCAATAGGGTACATACAAGAAACTCTAAAATTAAATGTTTCTCTAGCTTCAGGCTACCAAAGCAAAGCAGACGAGAGTCCCAAGGTTGCCCGAAACTGGAACCCCAATACCATGAGTCATTACATAAAATTTTCTGTCACTTAACTGCTACGACTAGATGGCTACTAACCAGATGTCAAAAATCACTTCTAATAAATTTAAAAAAAAAATGGGCCAAGAAGCCATTGAGAATCAACTCCTTGACATCCCAAGTCAAGCATATTATATTTCCAAGCATAAAAACGCAGTCAATTATAAAAACGTGAAGCATAACAGGAGAGCTCATCAAACAAAAGGGGTTATTGAAATGTCCGCAGAGATTTTATAAGCCAAGGCGTGAAGAATATTTAGCAAGGTAAAAACACACAACGAAAGGAAAGGCAACGCCAATAACGTTCTTTTTTTTAAAATAGTTACAGTTATAATTGTCAAGTAAATAAATACAATCAGACATTCAATCCATTTCCAACCGATATTCTGATCCCAGCATAAGTCATAAGTCATTTTATTCCACCAAACAAAAAAACATATCGTTGCCTTATCGCCCACCTTGATGACGTCCGCGCGCTCTGTACCGCTCCCACTCTTCGACCGTCGATACCCCATCGGTACCTCCCAGCCAATCACTAGGGGTACTCTTCTTCCC
>SNQJ01S0177455.1:4095-19822 GCA_010110895.2 Picea sitchensis
GGGAGGGGAATAGGGAAAGAAGGGGACGGGAGGGAACAGGGAGGGTTTACAGAAAGGGGAATCGGGAAGAGGGGGGCGAAAGGGAATAGGGAGGGTGGTAGTGAATGGGCGAATGGGATTCAGGAGTGCAGGGGAGGGGAGAGGGGATAGTGAATGGGCGAATGGGGAATGGTAGTGAAGCGTGGGAGTAATCGGAAAAGAAGTTGCGGGAGGGTTATGGGAAAATGAAATAGGGAAGGGGGCGGAAGGGAAAACGGGACTGGAAATAGGAGGGAACAGGTTATTATTTATTTATTTATTTATTATTTATTTTTATTTTTTATTTTTTATATTCAGGGACATAAATTTGGTTGGGAAGGGTTTACGGGAGATGGGAAGAAATGGGATGTGAGGGATATGGGGGAGAGGACCGATTAGCTCTGATACCAATGTAATAAATAACCCGGTACACAATTGTATAATAATGTATAAAATATAAATGATTGATAAAATATATGAAAAAATGATGATTTACATTTGAGAAGGAGGGCTTGATTATATACCCACACAGGGGTGCCCTTTCACCACTAGACATGTCTTTTGGAGAACATGTCCTTTCATTATTACTAATTACTATTACTAACTATTTACTAATTAATTATTATGTTATGAACCTTTATTTATATGTATTTATGTTCATAACACCTACCTCGGTCTTTTTGCAGACCTCAGTGATGATGCTCATCCAGACCTCTTCAGACCACCTTGGCATAAACCACCATGTTTTTGGGCCAAGATAGGGAGTATACCAGGATCCTTTCTAGCCTGCAATGTTTTAGAATCAATCTTTTCCAGGACCTTGGAATCAAATACCGCCATCTATCACCAGCCCAATCACTATAAGCCACACCAGTGCACCATCGCCCACCTCTACTAGTCATGTCAGAGATGAGTCGACACTTTCTACAAATCATGTCGACAACTCACTTCCAACATATGCCAATTATGTTGGGGGCACCATCCTTTTCACCCTGAATCATAGCCCTGTCACGTCTATGACTCTCATTCCTCATACAGGAGACGACTCTCCTTCCTCGGCCAGTCCCATCGAGAAACCTAGACGTCTTAGACGTAAGCCTAAATTATTTTGCAGGACTTGTGAAGGAATCCATCTTACTCGCTTGTGCCCAGTGACTGTCGGGATACCAGAGGCATGGGGCTCGCCCAAAAGCCCTTCGAAATCTGAGACACTCATGGTTCCTCCTCACACCAATTCACCTTTAATGATTCCAGCGGTCTCACTGTCGAGATTTTCCTCTGACCTCACCCCCTCCCCGGAAGGTGAAACGTCTCCTGCCCCCATTACCATGCATCCTCTTCAACCTATAATTGAAGAAGTGACCACATCGGTGCCTTTTATGGTCAAACTGACTCTCCCTGAAAAGAGTGATGCACCTTCCAGTCACGTCATCAACATTCCAAGTCTTTCCCCTTCTGAACAAGAGAAATTCATTCTTCCTCTGAATACTCTCTCTCTGAACTCTGACGAGGTACCCTTCGACTGGGACGACCTGACAGGATATCCCATACCCCCACCTATGTCTGTTCCACTAAGATACATTATTCGAACCATAACAGAGACCACCTATGTCTGTTCCACTAAGATACATTATTCGAACCATAACAGAGACTATGTACTCCGTTAGCACTTCCTCCTCCTAGAGTGGGAGAGATTTGGGCTTTCCCAAGATTTTGTTAGCTATCCATAGAATACTAACTTTCAGTAGAAGGCCGGGACATGAGCCTTGGCCTCCCCCTTCACATGTTGATTAGACAAAAAACATGAGTCTTAGTTAAGCTTTTTTCCAACTCGTTACTAAAAATTAAAAAGATCGCCGAGTGATTTGTCCCTTTCACACTCGTTAAAATTGGATTTAAAAGATCATGAGTCTTAGTTAAGCTCTTTTCTGACTCGCTATCAAAAATGGAAAATATCGCCGAGTGAACTTGTCTTCTTCACACTCGTAAATTGGATTTGAAAAGACGTCTATTTGGTACAAGTTTACCCCTTTTTCACACCAAGTAGACTAAAAGATATAAAAAGGACATTTTTTGGCGTTAAATTGTGATTGCATCTCATGCCCTTGCTTGCAGTATTAAGCCTTTAGCCAGTTCTCGCTTTGCGTTATAAACCATGGCCCAAGCAGTTTTCATCCTCAACCAAGCATATCCTTGTCTATATCCTTCACAATTTGACACCCTATACCCTGGAGGGAATATCACCCCAAGTGTCCATATCTCGCATGCATTTCCTTGCATTGAGCATAGGTACGTTCCACTACTGGAACTATTTTTGCTTACTTGCGACACTCGTTCCCTCCTTTGTATCATAACATTCACTTGTTATGAACAAAAAAAAAAAGACAAGCGGGAAGGGAGTACTATATTGTAATTGGCAGCAATCATGTCGCCTTTGAATAGAGCACAAAGTTATTGAGTCCTTGCGTCATCATAATTTTGGGTTTAGCATGGCCTTAGGAAGTTGATCTCGTTAAATAATTTTCTTTATCGATTGGTTAATCTTCCAGCCACTATAGAGAACATTATGGATGCCTCCTGCATCTAATTGTCAAATCATTAATTCTATGCTGCCAGAGTCCACCGTATGTCTCACCTCTTGTTCAAAGGAAGTCTATCAACCTGTGTCGGACACTCCTCAGAAATCTTGACTTCACATGTCAGACATACCCTCAGTTTGTCTCAGAATCACATGATACTTTGGTCTTATGATGCACCCTGGCCCTACTTTCATCATTGGTAGGTCACCTTGAACCCAACAATCAACATTTCATCATGGGTTGTTGAATAGGTGGTTTCCCTTGTGTTCAACGGCAATACATCTATTCACACTTTGGGATTCGTGCAGTGTCTTGGACGCCATTAGCCTTATTAGTGGTTTCCTCGCCTTTGTCAACAGTTTTCATCATTGGCTGCTATTCAGAGGGTCTTTTTCGTGTACCACTTGCATTTGGCACACGCAAAATATGCATAGGGTTGTTGGTTCGTGAACATGTTCTTCATTCGATATCCACCAAATCATGAAGCTCCTACTTTGTTCCTCGTGCTGACTGATGAGAGATGCCTTAATGCTCTCCTTTCAGCGGGTCTCTTTCCATCAACTTCAGCTCATGTATTTTGGATACGAGACTTAGAGTTTTATGAGTACCTTGAGGTTTGCAGTCATTAGTGGTAGGCTCTCTCACCATTGACAGATGGGAATACATCAATGTCTCCTAATCAATGGATCTCTGAAATGTTCGACACCAGTTCCTTTATTCACATTTGTAGAGATGTACTCGGTGCCTTGATACCTACTTTCATCATTGGTAGGCTGTCTTGTGTTTGTTAATGATATACCTCAATGACTGGTAATCAAATGATGTCTCATCGTGTTCGACCTCAACTCATTTATTCACATGATGTAGACTTGCACCATTGGCAGATTGTATTGAAGACTTGAAGACATCACTTTGTAGACACAGCTTTCTTGAGTTGTTGCTTCCATTTCATCGGACCAATGCCTATTTGACTTCAGTGATCATGGGAGATTAGATTGTACTCCATGGTATACAGATATCTTCAGATTGATTTTGAGACTGGTTTCACTGGGCCTTGTTCGTGACTATGACAGCTATTGGCATGTAACCACATTTATGTTTTCCTACTCATGGCCATGAACACTTGTTGGTATATTTTCCACATGGATTTGCATTGTATTTTTGGCAGCCATGTATGCAAAGTCAATACATAATGTAATGAACAATTGAGTTTGTCCAACTGGTTCTCTACCACTCCACCTCTGGATTATTTATAATGTATTTCGACCATCGCAGATACTCCTCTGATCTCACACATTAGGGGGCATCTATTATAGCAAGATTTGCCTCACCATTGCTATCTTGCACAGAGGGCCTTTTTCCATTTCCTTATGCAGACTTATCAACTCCCTTTTTGATAAATCCAGAGCCAAAATTATATATTTTTCCACATATATGCTACCTAACTACTTTGCAAGATGTGTATACACTTGCTGCTCCAGTACAACTCGCGTATATCAGGATTTGTGCCAGAAAATACAAAACGAGATCGGGTTTCCATGTCACGACAAATGATCTCTAACCTTTGGCCTTCCATATACTGGAAACGTTCTGAATCGACCCTTCAGTTGCATTCTGGAGGCTATAAGAGCACACTTTCTAGCTATGGAAAAAGGAGAGAGAAAGCATTCAACTTTGAGAACAAAGTTACTCTGGTGAAATTACTTCATATTGAGTCTGCATCCCTTTGTCCCTCAAGTCTAAACACAGTGTTCAACCCCCAAGCTCTTTCCTTATTGTCGATAGGACCTCATTACCTCTTTTCTATGAGCTTGCCTTTGGTGGAGGATTGAAGTGGTGGAGACCCAGTTGGAAGGAATTTGGTTTCTTGGTTTCGAACTGTGCCGACACAGAAGTCTGTAATGTTGATACTTCTGTTGATCAATTATTAATAAAAATACTCCTTTCCCGTCCCATCGATATCTTGCAAATATATGATTATTATCCATGGGCATGTTTGTAATGTTTATTAATGGATTGTGCTATCTGATGTGCTAACACATTTTATATATTGTCACTATATACTTGCATCGCTTGTTTGTTGAGAACTTCTTGCAGGTGTAAAGCTTTGGGTCAAAGTGCTCAACGGTGGAACGACATCAAATGATTGGATCGAGGTAGGCTTCTTCCTCGTATTGCACATTATTTTATATAGAACATGTTGGAATTGAGTTGATTTCTGCAGTCATACCTGTTTGTTGTGGTTTACCCTTGGCCATGGAGAGTTTTTCCCTTGTAACAGTAGGTGTCGTATCAACAAGGTGGGTGTTTTTCTTTGAGAGGTATATGAAAACTCTAAAAAGATATGTCTGATAAAAGGCACATCCAGAGGGTTGGATGGCTGAAGGGTATGTATTGAATGAAGCATTTTTCTTCCTATGTGAATTCCTTTGTAAGGATTTAGAATATGGGCCATGTTTCTGGGATGAAGAACGAGCATCATATATTATTGATGGAGAAAAACCACAATATAATGGTGTTCAAGTATAAATTAGTAAGTAAATTCATGATCATTAATGTGGTTTTTTTCCTTGCAATCATCAATTTTCTCTGCAATTTATGTATCAAATTAACTGCATAAAATTTGGAGTTTGAAATAAACATGTTGACATGTAATAGGTGTAGACAAAAGTCCAATACTCAACAAGTTCATTTTGTACCACATGGACTTTATGAACGAATGGATTGATTTGTATGATAAAAAGAGAGAAGAAGTGTTATAAGCAAGGAGACAGTTTAAGATATCCAACCCAAGGAATACTCCACTTCCCAGTGATCTACTTGGGATTGGGGAAAATATTACACTCTAGAATGGGTTACTTAACAAATTCAAAATCAAATAGAAGATGAAGATATAGATTCAAACATAACAAAAGATGAAATCAACATGTGTAGAGGATGTGAACGAAAGGTACGGTTGGAATTTTACAAAATGTTGTTTCCTTACAATTTTGACACTATTAACTCTTTTAATATTTGTCATTATATTTGTTTTCACTTAAATAAATGGTCTTTCATAGGTGAGGAAATATCTTGCAATCTGTGCATATGGGAGACATTATCATGTAGAAAGTGTAGATGTAAAGAGATGATCCTTTGATTGTGGCATCATGGTTGATTTCAATAAATCCAGTCGAGCATGCTCAAAAGATAAGAATATTATTGAAGGGAATCTACAATATGTTGAAAAAATCCAAGAAATTATTGAGTTGGATTACCGCTCTTTTAAATGTTATATTTTTAAGTGTAGATGGTATGAAGTATTTGGGAGGACATGGAGACATGATACCCATAGTGGATTGTTTTCTATAGATTCCTTAAGGTTCCTACTGGAGGATAAGGAGCCTTATATTCTACCAATTCACTGTGAGCAGGTATTTATTTAACTCAAATAAGAAGCAATAGTGATAATTAATATATTGATTCATATTTTATTGTGATAATATATATATGTTTTTATTAATCAATAAAAGTGTTATAATATATGTATGTCGTTCATGTGCGGGTATTTTTCTATGAAGATATTTTGGACCCGAAAATGGATATTTTTCATACATTATGATCAAAGATTAAGGCATGTATTTGACGATGCATTAGTGGATATTGATAAAAACAATGATGTCCAACAAAATGAGAGAGAGGGATTAGAGAACATCGAATAAATAAACATCCATAATGATGTTGAAGATGGTTATGTTCAGGTACAAGAAGAAAACAATCCGGAGTTAGATGATGTTATGGAAGACAACAATATGGATGGTATAGAAAATGATGATCCAAATACATCTGGTAACAATATAGATGGTCTACAGTCAAATTTCAATGATGACGAAGATGATGCAGGTCAAGATGAGGATGAGGATAATATTAAATACTTGAAAGAACATATGAACATTGACAATGATACACTAGATGAAATTGTTGCAAACAATAATGTTAATGACCAAGACTTCTAAATTTTCAGAATTATTTGTAATCCCATTTTTAAAATGTTGATTCTTATGGCCCAAACTTTCATGAAATGCTTCAGTATTAGCTACGATGATACAAATTACCTATTTAAATATCTTTAAAGTGTTCAATATTTTCTATCAATTGTTGGCAAAAAAAAGGAATACTTGGATAAGAGTTAGCATGGTTAGTGGTAATTTATTGGCAATTGTTAAAAAATATAATTAAATATATCGTATATGTAAATCAATGTAAATACCAATGATTAGGATAATTAATGTAAACAAAGTTTGTTCATTAATTTATATTTAAAAAAAAAATGAAATATTTCACTAAGCCTAAACCTAAGACCTTAGCCTTTATACCATCTAACCCCTAACCCATTGAAACATGGATGATCTTGAAGATTATGTGGGGACATCAGACATCCTTGAGTCTTAAAAACCTCCCATACCATGAAGGCATGTGCCTAGTATAACCATGTAAAAGTTCGACTCATACAGGCACAACTTGGAGAAATTTCAACGTTGGCCTCATTCACTACTAACGATGTAGGGTAGATGGATGTCATTAAGCCCTTCACGCAATATAATCCATAACCCATTGAAAATTAAACCACTTGCATGTTGGACCCTATAAAATTATTTTGGGTTGTCTCAACTTAATAGAATCATGGTTTAATCATCTCGAAGAATGCCACAAGGAAAAGACAAATACATGGAAATTGGCATTTTCATTAGGTTTCGTTGTAAAGATGGATATGTCGGATTTGATGTTTGTTGGCATGGATGGTGAAATTGGGTCATGATGAATATGATGATGATGATGATGAAAATTACAACCATGATGATGTCAATGATGAAGATAATGATTTCCCTGAGTCTTAAAACCCTCCCATACCATTAAGGCACACGCCTAGTCTAAACATGTAAAATTTCAATGCATACAATCACATTTTGAAAACATTTCAACATTGGCCCCATTCACTACTCACTGTGCGGGGTTGGTGGCTGAAATTGGTGATGGGCATGTTGTAAGTTCCATAAAATTTCAAGAGAGTTCCGAAAAATATTCTACAAATGGAAATGACGGTAGATGACATGATACATCAATGATGAACATTGATGCAAACGTACTGGATGATCTCAAAGATTATGTGGGGACATTAGAAATCCTTGAGTATTGAAACCCTCCCATACCTTCAAGGCATGTTTCTAGTATAACCACATCAAATTTTGATGCATATAAGCACATATTGAAGAAATTTCAATGTTCGCCCCATTCATTGCTCACTATGTGGGGTCGGTGCATGACATTTGTAATGGGTGTATTGGAAGTTTCTTGACATTTCAAGAGAGTTCCAACAAGGTGATGCAGGCGAGGGTGTTCCTACACCTTAGACTCACCCGCTCACAGGATCGTTCAATTCCCTTCTTCTGAGTCGAAATTGGCTCTTTTGATTCCTGAGTGGAATCTCTGCTCAATTTCCCAACCAAATCCACAGGTCCTTTCGCTCAGTCTCACGGCCTTCAGCACTTGACCGTGGCTATCCCCGACTCTCTATCGGGGTTCGGGGTTTCGGTATCTCCGCTGTCAAGAGTCACTGTACTCTCCAACTCCCGACCTCCGATTCTCCGATGAGCTCTCGGCTCCTATGCACTAGCCCTCCTGGCTAAGCTTCCACCATATGACCACTGCCCGCGTCCGTGGCCTTACCTCCTTTGCGACCTTGCAACCTCGCGATATCAAACCCTTGATTTTCCAACTCTCGACACCCGATGTGCCAAAGTGTCGATGCGCATGTGAGTTGACTATTCAACGACCCCTTATTTTGCCGAGACTCCGAACTTCGCAATCTCGTGATTCCCGCGTCCAAATCCTTGAGTCTTTTCTCCCAAGGTCCCGATACGCGATCCCACATGCGGATCCAACGGTCCTCTTATGATCTAGATCCAACGGCTATCTCCTCCTCGCTCCTCGTGTCCTCGTGACTTTGAGCAACCAATGTTTGGGCTCTCAACCTGCGAACTCCCAAGTTCGCGAGATCTCTCGATCTCTCGCCACCTGTCCTCCTCAGATGGATGGATCCAATATTCTCGCCACTTCGCTGCTCGTGAAGTCGAATGGATTCCTCTTCCAACCTCCGATGCCCAAGTCCCCGATGTGGCTAATCTCGTGACACGTGTCCGCTCCCAACGAACGATCCAGATTCATCCTCGCTAATTTACGATCTCTGATGCCGAAGGACTCTCCTCACGTCCTTGATACTCCCGATATCCCGATGATCACTCCTCGTGTCGGGACTTCTCTCCTCCTGTCTACGAGGGCTTAACTTCCTCGCGGNAAAAGGCCTCGACCTGTGCTTCTTTCCTCTGCGAGCTCTACAACCACGAGCCTCGCCACGCGTATACAACGCTACTCCTTCAGAGATTGTCCTTCTCGAACCTTTAAAGGATTTCGACATATGCGCTCCTGCAGAATCTTCTCATGCACCAAAGTGCTATCTCTTCTAAGCTTTCACAAACACTCAGACCCCTTGGGGGATTTAGTCTTTCTTCTCCCTCGGATGGAGAATGAAATGGATGCCCTCTTGGCTATCCTTCTACTCAAGCCTCTTCTTGATTCTTCTGGGTATTCAACAACCCAATGGAGGCCCTTCAGTGGACTCTCCCTTCACAACACAGAACTCAAAGAGTTCTCTCCTCTTCGGTGCCTATCTACACGCTTCCTCGACGCCCTCCCGGCGGAGTATCTTCTCCACAGAACGTTCAACAGTTCTGGGTTCCTTCTGTGCACCTATGCACTCGCTCGATGCCCACCTGGAAGAGCTCTCGCAGAATCCTCAGTGATTCTGGTCTTCTTCAAACTCGCAAATGAGTCCTTCTTCTATGCACTTTTTTGCACCTGCTAAATGCCCACTGGTAGAGTTCTCACAGAATCTCCACGATTTTGTCTGCAACTGTGTTTCAGCTACATAGCCTTGCCTCCTGAGGTGTTCAACAACCTCACGAGTCTTCTTCCTGAGTTGTTGACTTCAGCTTCTGTTCCTCAGCACGTCTTTGTCTGAACCCACAGTGTTCAGAAGTGCAACTTCAGTGCACCGGTTCTTAGAACCCTCAGCGTTCTGTCACACCCTCCTAGTATGAAGCCTCAAATACCTTCAACCTGAAATCAAACACAACTCCTGCAGAATACATTCTCATAACATACATTCACTGCATATACACAGAACACACACATACATGCATATAAGACAGAATAATGCAGGAAAAACTGCTTCTCTTATATTAAATGGCAAAATGCCTGTATTTTACAATGTGTTCTTGAGCTCTCTCTAGCTCTCTCTACTCTGTTTTATCTATCTCGTCTCCCTTTCAAAATGATATCTAAAATCTCTTTTACCTGAGGGCTCTTAGTGCTTCCCTCCAGGATTCACCTACCCTAATAAATTACAATCAATGGTTGTCTAGTCCAACATATGGATCTAGATCTCAGCCGATCTACAATAAATGCCTATCTTATCTACAGCCTGCGCAAAGGCATGGCTTCTATGGCTCACCAGCCTAAGACATTTAATTACATTCATTTCAAATTTGAGTGAGGCTACGCCTCCCTTTTAGCATATGAATGCATGCGCGCTGACGTGGCTGGCTGACATGGAGCGATGCTCCTGCATCATACTCCACAGCTGCAAAAATCACGAGCTCCTGCTCATGAGCTTCCCCTCTGAACTGTTGGAAATCCTCCTGGATCCCAAATAAGTCTTTGGAGCTTTGCGTTTTCTCCATTCTATTGTTGCTACTGCTTCTGCTACGTCGTTGTTGCTGCTGCTTCTTCTTCCCTTCTGCCCAACTGCTCCCTCCTGGCAGTTTCTGCTGACTTCAACATCAACCCCTTGATGTCCGCTATCACTTCATCCAGCTGCTCCAGTGGCTGGTCCTGTTGTTGCAGTCTTCTTAGCTGCAAAAATTTTTGGTCATTGGGCAGATCATCATGATCTCCCACGCCTTCCTCATCTATTTCCAACTTCACCTGTTGGGTGTGCCTTCCCTGCACTTTTATCCTTTCCTCCAGGGCTTCAAATTGATCCCACAAATCAGCAAAGCAAATGTTGTCTGCTTCTTCCTCCTCTGCTTCTGAAAACTCCTCTGTTGCATTGTTTTCAGCTTCATGACTGAAAATGCTGAGCCATTCCTCAGAATGCTCGTCATCCTCTTCTCCTGCTTCTGCTGCAAATTCCCCTATTTCCATCTCTTCAGTTTCAATGCTGAATGCGTTGAGCCATTCCTCAGAATGCTCACTCTCTTCATCTTCTCCTTCGGCTGTCAGCTCCAATGCTACAACTTCCTGCTTTTCATCTCCCTGGCTGAATATGTTGAGACACTCCTCAGAATGCTCATCATCCTTTTCATCCGCTTCTTCTTGTGTTTGGGCAGTTTCACACACCTGCTCCAATTTTCCTTCCTCCCTGACAGTCATCGTCAGTTCTAATTTCCTTTTGTCAGTCACAACTAACTGTTCGTCTACTGTTGCTGTATCATCTGCAACACAATTTTCTACCTCCTCCTGGGCAGATGGTAGGAATATCTATATTCCCCCAATCATCAAAATATCATCCTGATATTTCACCTCTATCAGCTGCATCTGCTGATCCAGATTCACCTTTGAGCTCACTTGCTCTGTCAGCTCCTTGGGCTGGTTCCAACTCACTTCTGAGTTTATGAGACCCACAGATAGTCTCATCTGCTCCTCCCTGCCTATCTGGCAGTATGGGATGCTTCCGCTACTTCCCTGGCAGACCATGAGATCAAACGATCCCATCTTCATCAACACTCCTTGCTGAATTGAACTCTTCATCGAGCCCATGAGACTTTCAGCTAGTCTCGCATTTTCATCTCTGCCCACCTGGCAGTTTATGATGCTTCCACTGCCTTCCTGGCAGTCTTCGAGATCCCACAGAGATCTCTGATCATTGCCCAGCTGGCAATATGAAATTCCCTCGCTGTCCTCCTGACAGTCCTTGAGATCCTCAACTGATCTCAACTCGTTTCCCTCATGGAAAACTGGAATTTCCTCTTCTCTGCCTTCATGGCAGTCTTCGAGATCATCAGTTGATCTCATTTCATCCTCTGTTCCCTTGCCCATCTGGAAATATGGAAACTCCCCACTACCCTCCTGGCAGTGTATGAGATCCCGCAATGATCTCTGATCATTCTCCCCACCGAGAATGTCTCCAATCTCTGGTTCACAGATGTAAACCATCTCCTCCTCTTCTATGGGTCTGAGGTTTTCAGCATACCTCAGCCATCGTCTTAACAGCTTCTGCTATCCTTTGACCATCAGCTCCTTGACTGGCCATTTCACCTTTGGCATCTTCATGGTCCATTCATATACCCATCTCGGCTTTTTACTCTCCCGCATCCTTACTTCGAGCTCCTCCATCTCTCGCTTTATGTCAGCGAGTTCTTTATCCATTTCTGTTGCGCTCATCAGCTCTGGCTTCTTCTTTTCAGCATGCTTATGGCCTTCAGTAGCCATCTTACTGTGTTTATCTACCTCCCTGGCAGATCTGCTGCTGTCACTCCGCATCCCTGAGTGTTCCAGCTTCATCCTACAGTCCTTAACTGTCTACGGACTGTTGCCTACCTGCAAACAAGTCCTTATAGAGTCCCCAACAACTCTGTCTTCTTCCTGCTCTTCTGTCTGCAATATTCAAACAGATTTCCGCTCTGATACCACTTGATGCAGGCGAGGGTGTTCCTACACCTCAGACTCACCCGCTCACACGATCGTTCAATTCCCTTCTTTTGAGCCGAAATTGGCTCTTTTGATTCCTGAGTGGAATCTCTACTCAATTTCCCAACCAAATCCACAGGTCCTTTTGCTCACTCCCACGGCCTTCAGCACTTGACCGTGGTTATCCCCGACTCTCTATCGGGGTTCGGGGTTTTAGTATCTCCACTGTCAAGAGTCACTGTACTCTCCAACTCCCGACCTCCGATTCTCCGATGAGCTCTCGGCTCCTATGCACTAGCCCTCCTGGCTAAGCTTCCACCATATGACCACTGCCCGCGTCCATGGCCTTACCTCCTTTGCGACCTTGCAACCTCGCGATATCAAACCCTTGATTTTCCGACTCTCGACACCCGATGTGCCAAAGTGCCGATGCGCACATGAGTTGACTATTCAACGACCCCTTATTTTGCCGAGACTCCGGACTTCACAATCTCGCGATCCCCGCGTCCAAATCCTTGAGTATTTTCTCCCGAGGTCCCGATACGCGATCCCACGTGCGGATCCAACGGTCCTCTTACGATCCGGATCCAACGGCTATCTCCTCCTCGCTCCTCACATCCTCGTGACTTTGAGCAACCAATGTTTGGGCTCTCAACCTGCGAACTCCTGAGTTCGCGAGATCTCTCGATCTCTCGCCACCTGTCCTCCTCAGATGGATGGCTCCAATCTTCTCGCCACTTCGCTGCTCGTGAAGTCGAATGGCTTCCTCTTCCAACCTTCGATGCCCGAGTCCTCGATGTGGGTAATCTCGTGACACGTTTCCGCTCCCAACGAATGGTCCAGATTCAACCTCGCTAATTCACGATCTCTGATGCCGAAGGACTCTCCTCATGTCCTTTATACTCCCGATATCCCGATGATCACTCCTCGTGTCGGGACTTCTCTCCTCCTGTCTACGAGGGCTTAACTTCCTCGCGGCTTCAGCAGATCCGACGGCTATCGGTATCCTATTTCTGTAGGCTCCTCCTGAGCTCCCTCTGGACGTATAAAACTGACGTCCCAGATTCTATCGGCTGATCCAAGGGACGATGTTGCTCCCCCCCCCGAGCTTCTCGCGCTTTCTTCCTTCCCTTGGAAGAATTTTCAAAGGTTTAAAAGGCCTCGGCCTGTGATTCTTTCCTCTGCAAGCTCTACAACCACGAGCCTCGCCACGCGTATACAACGCTACTCCTTCAAAGATTGTCCTTCTCGAACCTTTAAAGGATTCCGACGTCCGCGCTCCTACATAATCTTCTCATGCGCCAAAGTGCTATCTGTTCTGAGCTTTCACAAACACTCAGACCCCTTGGGGGATTTAGTCTTTCTTCTCCCTCGGATGGAGAATGAAATGGATGCCCTCCTGGCTATCCTTCTGCTCAAGCCTCTTCTTGATTCTTCTGGGTATTCAGCAACCCAATGGAGGCCCTTCAGTGGACTCTCCCTTCACAACACAGAACTCAAAGAGTTCTCTCCTCTTCGGTGCCTATCTGCACGCTTCCTCAACGCCCTCCCGGCGGAGTATCTTCTCCACAGAACGTTCAACAGTTTTGGGTTCCTTCTGTGCACCTATGCACTCGCTCGATGCCCACCTGGCAGAGCTCTCGCAGAATCCTCAGTGATTCTGGTCTTCTTCGAACTCGCAAATGAGTCCTTCTTCTGTGCACTTTTTTGCACCTGCTAAATGCCCACTGGTAGAGTTCTCACAGAATCCTCCACGATTATGTCTGCAACTGTGTTTCAACTACACAACCTTGCCTCCTGAGGTGTTTAGCAACCTCACGGGTCTTCTTCCTGAGTTGTTGACTTCAGCTTCTGTGCCTCGACACATCTTTGTCTGAACCCACAGTGTTCAGAAGTGCAACTTCAGTGCACCGGTTCTCAGAACCCTCAGCGTTCTGTCACACCCTCCTAGTATGAAGCCTCAAAGACCTTCAACCTGAAATCAAACACAACTCCTGCAGAATGCATTCTCATAACATACATTCACTGCATATACACATAACACACACATACATGCATATAAGATAGAATAATGTAGGAAAAACTGCTTCTCTTATATTAAATGGCAAAATGCCTGTATTTTACAATGTGTTCCTGAGCTCTCTCTAGCTCTCTCTACTATGTTTTATCTATCTCGTCTCCCTTTCAAAATGAGATCTAAAATCTCTTTTACCTGAGGGCTCTTAGCGCTTCCCTCCAGGATTCACCTACCCTAATAAATTATAATCAATCGCTGTCTAGTCCAACATATGGATCTAGATCTCAACCGATCTACAATAAATGCCTATCTTATCTACAGCCTGCGCAAAGGCATGGATTCTATGGCTCACCAGCCTAAGACATTTAATTACATTCATTTCAAATTTGAGTGAGGCTACGCCTCCCTTTTAGCATATAAATGCATGCGCGCTAACGTGGCTGGCTGGCTGACATGGAGCGATGCTCCTGCATCACAAGGGTTCTATATATGGAAATGATGAATGATGACAATGAGATTTCCATTATGAACGTTGATGTAAACATGGTTGATCTCAAATATTATGTGGGAACATCATACATCCTTGAGTCTTGAAACCCTCCCATACTATCAAGGCATGTGTCTAGTCTAACCAGGTCAAATTTCAATGCATACAGGAACAGATTGAATAAATTTCAATGTTGGCCCCATTCACTGCTTACTGTGCGGGGTCGGTGGAAGACGTTTGTGATGGGTGTATTGGAAGTTCCATGACATTTCAAGAGAGTTCTGACAAATATTATACAAATGGAAATGACAGGTGATGACAATGATACATAAATGATGAACATTGATGAAAACGTACTGGATGATCTCAAAGATTATGTTGGGGCATTAGACATCCTTGAGTCTTGAAACCATCCCATACTGTCAAGGCACATGTCTAGTCTAATTGCATCAAATTTCGATGCATAAAGGAACCGTTTGAAGAAATTTCAACATTGGCCACATTCACTTATCACTATGCGGGGTTGGTGGATGACATTTTTCGTGGGTGTATTGGAAGTTCCATGACATTTCAAGAGAATTCTGACAAATATTCTACAAATGGAAATGAAAAATGATGAAAATGATATGTCAAAAATGAATGTTGATGCAAATGTGGATGATATCAAAGATTATGTGGGGACATAAGACATCCTTGAGTCCTTAAACCCTCCCATAATGTCAAGGCACGTGTCTTGTCTAACTACATCAAATTTTGACACATACAATAATAGTTTGAATAAATTTCTATGTTGGTCCCATTCAATTCTCAATGTGCGGGGTTGGTGGATGACATTTGTAATAGGTGTATTGGAAGTTCCATGAAATTTCAAGATAGTTTTGACAAATATTATATAGATGG